>WHUY01000211.1:0-35236 GCA_015179035.1 Tirmania nivea
ACCACCGCTTACTACTATCCAACTCTACATCAACCATGAACGGGCCGACTATGCCGCTCGGAAACGGGCTGGGAAGAGGGGGATCGCCCAGCACCGTTCCATGCCAGATATGGAGATTGTCGGACTGGCATACCACCCACATATTATCAACCCACACTTTGCCGAACGGGAGCACCTGTTACCCTCTACATGGCCAAAGCAATGGCTTGGCCAACCCATCACTGCAATCCTCAAAGCAACGGGCGGACTCGTCCGGCCATGCCCGCGGAGCGTAAGAATAACGAGAGCTGGGGAAGAGCTGGAGATGGGCGTCCCGGAAGAAGTGTCCCGAAAACTTGTGCAACTGATAACTATGTGGAACCGCCTGGACCCTCCTGTGGAGGAAAGCGTGGAGCCGCCAGCGAAAAGACTCCGCTGGGATGATAAGGTTAGCCCAAGGGATGGTTCGGCAGGTGGGGCTGGAGGGACAGCTACGGAGGGCAAGGCGGGGGGTCCCGGAATACAAGGCAAATCTGTGGTGCCATCCAGCGATAGGCAGCTCCGACCACGCAAGGGAACTGTACGTAGTGAGATTTCTGGTCCACCAATCCGCGAGAAGGTGCTTTGTTGGCTGGAAGAGCTCCCAGAATCTAGGTAATTTCGTGACCATTTGTTTACTTATTTTGTCTAACATTGCTGCCCTTTTAATCGGTAATAGTAGTGTGGTATTGTTCATCCTCTTCCTTATCGTGTTTAGCCATTAACTAGAGTATGACACCTTGAGCCCACCATTTACCGAGTCATGTAACCTTCTAGCAAGTGTGGTTGTTTCGGGGCTTGGTTGGCAACTTCGACCGCATATTCTACCACAATCCCCCCACGGGCCTCGTCGCCTTTCCCTTTCCCTCTTCCCTTCATTCACCCATCAATTCGTAATGTCTTCAGGTAGAAGCATTGCATTTCTATCGTCGCTCATGCTCTTTTCTCTTGTTCTTTTAATCCATACTTCTCATTTCGTTTCTGTCTGTCGTAGTTAATCTAAGGCTTTTGCTCGCCGACATGCCTTCAGTTGGTTGATTCCTCCTATTTGCTGGCCAGCTCCCGAGGATCCGGTTGCTTCGTGCCGCTATAAACCCTTGTCGCGGTTCTTACTTCGTTAACCAATCCGCTGCCGCCAGTAGATATGAAATGAACTTATGCGTCCGTTGCCAATGAAGTTGCCCCTTCAATTTCAACCACCGTGAGCTTTACTTAGTCCATCAGGAAATTTATGAAATAGTTATCTACCGATTTACTACCAAATATTAAACACATATAGTATGTAGAACATGGTAAACTTGAGTCTCTGACCCATATCCGAGTAAGATGTAAAGTCGAAGTCTAAAACAATAAATGCCAACAACTAGTGTATTAGCACCTCCAAAATATATGGGGAAGAATATTTATAATTAGATGTCAAACATTGTGCTCAATAACCCCTCCAACTGACTATCAATCCATTCAAATATATCGCAAAATTCCTATTTTTGCTACAACCGAGTACACTTCTCTTGGGGCACGGGCAGGTGTTCTTTTTTAATTTACATTGCAGTTTCACCAGATATCAACTCACGAGTTCGCATCAAGAGATCAGTACAATTGTTACTATGAAAAAGAAAAATATATTATCAAAATGCTAAGCTTTCCAATAATATCTCCAAGCTTGAACGAGGCAAACATATTCGTAACGAATGGGACCAGGAACTAGCTAGATCCTTCCTTGCTCCATCATTCCCTCTTTTCAAATTTCTACATCACCAAGGCTGGTTCCTTCCTGCTTCCTTCAACAAGTTCTCAATATTCCTGGCCCAACCCCTGACCTCACCTCGATAACTTCCAAGCAACCTCAACGCCTGGTCCATCTTTTCTTCTAATTTCTCCGAGGTCATCTGGAACAACGATTGAACCTCCCCTTGGTCGGCAAACATTGCTTCAGTCCCCTCCAGTAAGCCCTTCCGCTCCTCTAAAAGCCCAATGATATCCTGAATATCTTCAACGGCCGTGCTATCTAGCTTGTATTGACCTCCCAGTCCCTGCATTGCCGTGCCGTGGGTTCTTCTAACAAACCCTTGGAGGTCGAGAATACCGCTAAGAAACAAAACACCACGGTCGCGTAGAATATTTCTGTGCCTTCTGTATCGGGAAGTCATGCGGAAGATAATGATATCGTCAATCGTTACTTTGGCTCGAGCCGCAGGGCCTTGGGAGAGTGATTTTTCTCGTTTCAATGCATTTGCCCTACAGGCCTGGAGCCTCATACTACATCGCTTCCACCACTGACTGATTTTAGACGCCGCAGTTGCCTCGTCGCCCAGCTCCAACATTTGTGACTTCACTAAGGTAGTTTGAGCCTTAGGTATCGAGGTACGCTGCTGCTCTCCCAAGACTACCTGGCGAAGCTTATGACTGGATAAGAATTGGAAACGAGAACCACTCTTGGCAGTTCTAATAATGAGTAGTTCTTCCTTGTTGTAGGTTTTATAAGCATTGGCGAGTCCTAAAGCGACTTGCTCTGGTGTGAAACGGCTCCAGCAAACCAGTGTTGGCGGAATCGGTTGCAGAATCAAACGCCATTTCTCGCATGCCTAGAATTGAACGACGTCAGTACTTGAACATTCATCAACTTTTTTTGCACCTACCTCGATAATCTTTTCAACCAACTTGTTATACCCCATTGGGAGAACACGAGAGCGACCAACACCCATGTTAATCATGCAAAGAGCTAAATGGTCTAGGGTTCGCCGAACCATGTGTGGGTTTCCGCCCCGGAGTGGCTTCCCGCATGCAAAGAATAATGCCCTAGGGTTGGAATCTGATTCCAGACCATGTTGCTGTGAATAATCCCGATCGGACTTGAGTCTCCAATATTCACTCCCGAAGTATAAAAGCAGATCGCAAAGATCGCTCAAAAGCTGGACCAGGCAGCGCTCGAGGCTGTGCCTTTCTTCATCAGACGGGTTAGGCATTTGCGAGAGGTCTCGAATAAATTGCTGTCGTGACCGAGGCACAAGGAGTTCAATCCGTAGAGTGCGATTGATCTTTCAGACGTGGTGACTGGTTAGCCACTGCACGCATTAGAAATACTGACTTGAACTTACCAGTTCCAGACTGAGGTATTCATAGAATGAGAGAACAGAATGGAATGACTGTAACGCTGGCTGTAACGCTGGCTGTAACGCTGGCTGTAACGCTGGATGTAACGCTGGCTGTAACGCTGGCTGTAACGCTGGATCTGTCCGGGATACAATGAATTTTGTAATTTTCTCTATGCAGCAAACCTGTGATGCGCTACGATTAGACGGGTTTTGTAACAAAGTATAGGACCCATGGTGAGGATACCAAAGTAGAATTGTTGTATCGAGCCACCTCAGAAGGCTGCAAACTATTGCATTCCTTGATGAAGTTAAACCTCTCCACCGCCTCGATACCCTCGACACCGCTCTTATATTTGAGAAATTGCAGGAACCGTGTCATTACACCTATAATGCCGCTGTCAGCCATTCTACACTACGATAGTATACTAATAGTCAGGGTTCATATGACCGACCTAGTCGATTTGCGAGACTTCTCTCCTCTAGCAGTGCTGAGACGGTCCCTCGCTTACCCCATTCTTTGGGTCGTAAGCGGTGAAAGAACAATGATGCAAGCCCATCTCGTACAAAGGCCGATTTAGAATTGCCGTTTTCCCCTAAAATTATCTCCCAAATCTCTTGCTGCATTTTCCTGTCATTCAATAATGGAGAAATATAAGTTAATTCTTTCAATAATGTCTCTAGGATTGCACGCCCTATGTCCGATTAGTTTATCAGAAACAACATTAGCCGTATTTGTATTAGCATACCTTTCCTCCGATACATGATAGAGTCGCCCTCTTGGAACTTGCGGTGGTGATATAATCGTCCTGAGGTGCGGTGGAATCTGGCAGCTTCAAGCAACGCCTAGGATGAACAGGAGTCACAATTTAGATCCAGCATAAACTCTATTTAGGGAAAGGTACGCACCGAAATATTGGTTCTAATTTCTTCTGAAGGCAATTTTGTATGCCTCCCGGACTTACACAATTCTGGCTGTTTTCGGCATAGGCCTGTGATTGTCAGCCGTAGGAACCGCCTCTGCCTTGAAGAACTAGCAATCGTCAAGCAATTACCTTGTAATGCCAGGAAACATGGTCGCTGGGCGCGCTCTACAAGAAGGAAGTGCATGTGTCGCAAAGTACATGGTACTATGCGAGCTACGATAGGCACCAACCATTCAGTGAGGGCATCGAGAGTCAGCGTCAGCGTGAGCACAACATGTTCATAATTACCACTGTTCTGGTGTATCAGGGTAGAGTCCTTCATGGTCACAATGGAGAACAGAGGAGACCATTTGAGGATCATAACTTGATCTTGAAGATGAGAAAATAGTAGGCCTCCGACGCTGGTGATTAGCTCTGTGGGTGGTTTCCTCTTACTGAGCAAGTCACCGGAGAGGGACGCAAATTTCTCTATGGTAAGAACTGGTACTTGGGCCATATCTGCCGCTTGGGGGAGCTTATGACGAAGTGTTGTATCCAAGCGTAAGAATTCCTATATTAACAGTTTTTTGAATAAAAGTTACTCGACGGCATTTTCTACGCAGGGGGAAACTAACCACCAGATCCAAAAAATCATCTCCAAAATATCGGAAAAAGTTCGCAGAAATTACATTCTGCCGTTGTCGGGGAAGTCGCAAATTATCACTAGCCTGGTTTAGGCAATCTAATATTTCCTGCCAACCAGAATTAGATCCCCGCAGCTCCAGGACCGAGCTTTGTCCGAATTCAGGTATGGCATTGGTTGGCGGCCTGGTCTTGCTCAGTGGCACTTTTGCTTCAGACAGGTTATTTAGATCAAATTGAATGAAAGACCATGTATACCCAGCCATCACACCATTATAGAGGGTTAAAAGATCCTTGAGTGGAACTCTGGAAACTGAAACCTTTGCGACTCGGGATTCACTTCCCATGCGGACAGCTTCTTCAAACCTCCCTTTGCGTAGAGCAAGTTGAAAATAGTCACGATGCCGTTTGTGCTTTGAGTAAAACGTAAGCAAGTCCTCCGTTTTGTCAAATTTCTTATAGAAGTCTTCTTTCGCATTTTCATCTCCCAATGTCTCCAGTGCTGCAGGAAGGAGCACCTCCGGAAGGTCACCATGATGCAATAGGAGGTTGATGAGGGTTGAATACCGTGTCTTGATGCTGCTGCTGATGTATTCCTGGTATCTATATTATGTTAGCCTCCCAATCTAGTCACACACAAAACCAGTGTTACAAACCGTCCCAAATACTCCACGAGTTGCGCCCAATGCTCTCCCTTGCGGTAAGCTTTGACTGCCTCATCATGTTGCTCGGCCAAGTGATGGCAATGTGCTGCCTGAAGGAAATTTTCGGCTCGCATATACCATAATGCTGCCTTTCCATAGTGTTTATTTGCCAATAATACTTCCGCCGCCTTTTCATATTGCCCCGTAGCGCCCCACGTTTCAGCTGCTTTTTGAATAAATAGTGAGTCTTCGAATAGTTGGGCTGCCTCTGCAAAAATCCTCTTTGCTTGTTGACTGGATCCACCGACATCCAATCGACTTGCTGTCTCGTACAACTGGTACGCTTTAGCTAGGTCTTCACCTTGCTTGTAGTTTGCCTTTCGGAAACAAAACCAGGCCTGGCTCGTAGCCATCTACTAATTAGATACAATCATTCAAAGGCAAAGCTTATGACTTACGTCCTCGTATAAAGCTCGTTGAAGTAACATTTCGCCTTGATTCCTCCAAGCTTCTGGGCTTGTGGATTTCCCTGGTTTTATGATTGTTCTTGCTGTTTCTTCGGCCTGTAATAATCAGTAATACGAAATAAAGCACCTTCAGCTACCAGTAGGGTGGATAGATAGAGGGCATCTAACATTTGGATCATCGACATCCACACATGACACAAGTGGCTCTCTGCCTTGCACCTCGCCAGTCCATAGCATGACAATATTGTGTACAGAAGCCTTATTATGTTCCACCATCCATAGGTTCTTTCGCGCCCTCGTGACAGCAACATACAGGTGCTTCAGCTCGGAGCATAGAGTCTGCTAAGACATCTCGTTAGTCAGAGCATTGCATATAATTGAAAGATCAAGGCTTCGGACCGCATATCTTCTCTTGTCAAACCTCACGGCTGATTCTTTGGCCAATAGTAGCTCTAATGTCGGTAGGCGAATATCATCCCACACGGAATCAGAGAAGAAGTTGTAAAGAATCACATCCTCAAACTCTAGACCCTTGCTTTGGTAGATTGTTAATATCAAGGTTGATGAAAGAACCTTCTTCAGCTCTGCTTTGACAATGTCATTCTTGACAATAATCACCTGCTCAGCTCCAAAATCATTGATAGCTTGCTCAGTCTCTAGTATTCCAACCTTGTCTCGAGTGAGTATCTTATAATCAAAACCGACTGAACCAAATTATTAATTGTGTTTGCCCCCTCATATAATAATAGGTCTCTATCTTACCGAGCATTGTTGGCTTTACCCCGGTATAGGTACCAAGTTCTCGAGGGAGCACATCTATCTGTCCCGGAAAGCCTATTTTCAAACAGTGTTAGTATTTACCAATGTGTGAAATACCCTGGCTCGTCTATGTTACCATTACAAAGCATATCCACAATATCCGCTGCCAAAGAGAGAATGCCTTGATGAGATCGGTAATTCTTTGGTAGCTTAATCAACCTCGCTTTTGCACAGCCAGGATCCCCAGACTTCTTAGCCAATGAGATAAAATGTTCATAGAATCGTGCCTTGATGTCTTCAAAGCGAAATGTGTTGTCTCTTGAAATGCATTGAGCAGTATCTCCGGCTGTAAAATAATTAACCAAATCTGTATGTTGCTGCGCACATACACCTTGTCACATACCAAAGTGTATCCCATAAGGGTTTCGCACAAGTGAAAACAAGAGATCCATTTCGAGCAATTTATTATCCTGTACCTCTATAAACGGCATTCATCTTAGTACTTATAGGTGAATACAAATATTCAATAAGGTCATAACCTACCATCAACGTAGACCTCATCGAGCAGAGCTTGAACCCGGCTTTTCAAATTTGGGTCTTTCTCAAATGCTTTTAGGAGATATATAGCCCTGTCAATGTCATCGCTGTCCCCGAATGACCATTTCTGTCGTTCATAATTCTGGTACATATCATAAACTGCATTGCGGGCGTTTTCATCTGTAAACACAGGTGCCTTTCGACTGCTGAACTCCACATACTCATCCCTAGAGAGGGGCCTGAATCCATGTTCGGCGGACGCGGATCCCTTAATAATCCCGAGAATTTCGGCAAGAACAAGATCCGGCTCAAGGCCATCTTTGTGATCATTGAAACGCCTCTTCCAGTATTGAGTACTGAAGACATTGTAGTCGATGAGCCTCCTCACTCTCCTATCCCGAGGTGTACTCCAAGAGCTGTCAGTCGTTGAAAAATCAAAGTTGCTTTGGTCATTAAGCCTGGTTAAAAAATTGTTAGTGCTGAAAGCATGTAACCCCCCCGATATTACTTACTTTATAACCCTCTCTAAAAAACCGAACAGTTGATCAAATGTACAAACGAGGGGAAACTTGTCATCCCCAAGGGTATCCAAAGTTTCATCCTCCAAAGGATCTCTGGACTCTCGTAAAATATTTTGTGTTGGCGCTCGATGTTGCATCTTAGTTTGCATAGACGGCTTTCCAGATTGGGACTCCATCAATCGTTGGAGATAATCCTTGAGCCTTTCAGCAAGAAAGCTGGATCGTGTCAGGAAGATTTATTTGCGTCAATCGCTGAATGAACCAATAAAGTAAGCTTTGTTACCTGTCTAATCGGGGTTTCTTCGTTTCTACTCGCAATATTCCGACATAGGAGTTTGAACAGCAAGCATGTGGTCTTTCCCGTTCCGCTCCGACCAAGGATAAGGGCAGCTGAGTCTGCGCATTTGACGACCTCGATTTCTTCCTTGGAAATATCAAATGGGAACTCTATCTCGTCGGGGAAAGAAAAGATGCGGTCCAGAACCTTTCCCGTAATAGAATAAAACTTATCTTTCGTTCCATCAGTATCCCGTGGTGAGCAACCTAATGAAATAGCGGGCATAACTTACTACTCATCAGACTTCCAATGACTTCAATAGACGCAGCATCCTGACCCTCACCCTTCTGGGAGATGTCCGTTATATGATATTTCTCCGGAATGAATGGAAAATCTCTAGACTGGTAGCAGCACCTTCGCACATGTGACGCCGTGTACGTCTTCTGAATCTGCACGACCTGGCGAATGTCTTTCCGTACCTATCGTTGTTCAGCAATGTCCTTGATAATTTTAAAGTTGAGTCGATATATGTACCTTATCAGCAGCCCCAATCCGCCAGACTACTCTCAAGTATTAGCTACTATTAAAGACTCGAGGGAGGCATGGCTACTACCTGTGATTATTTGCGACTCAGCTTCACACTCCTCATCATATCTCACATTGACCTGCCATAAAATCCGCCCAAAGGAACCGTATGCCGTTCTCCACAGCGGAACCGGTACAATTCCCCCACATTCTTCAATCATTTTCGGCGAAAGCGGCTTCCTTAACGAATTGTCCCACTGCCCTGATGCTAATTCTTTCATTTTCCTCGCAATTGCACTCAAGTAGCCTAAGGAATTTAATTCGGGACATCATATGTATATTAGTCGCCTCTAGCTACAGAACTGCCCAGAGACAGGTCCATATACATACCTTCTTTATTTGCTGAAAGCAGGTCTTTAAAGGCGTGTTCAGAAAGACAAATCTTCCAGGGTCCTAACCGCCGTCCAAGAAGCGTGCTGGTGAATGAGTGCGGGAGACTGTCCGCGGTAAATTGTTTGCACGGCATCTTCCGAGGAGCGACGGGCACAGTATCAGTAGCACTAGTACCACGGCGCAGACATAAAGCACATGGGAAAGAATTAACAAAAACATGAAAGAGGGAGAAGGACTCTCGCTCTCGGAGCCTTGTTATCACACATTCAAAGGGGCCTAATCCAGTTGGTATTTGTAAGTTGAAAAGTTCAAGATTCTTGAAATCTTGTGGCGATAAATAATCCGATAGCTTTGGAGCTGCTAGGCGATTTGTGTTTCCGGATTTTTTATCCTCCGCCGACAGGACCCTCATTTGGGTTAAATCAAGATGCCACCAGGGTGCTGTCTCGGGAGACTTTTTCTTTTCTGCAAGCAGGACCTTTGTAAGGGAATCTCGAAGCTCGACAAGAGAACTCCACTTTGTCAGCTCGGCGTGAAGTCCATGACTGCCTGGACAGCCCCTGCAAAGCTCTACTGCCGCCGTGATCCACTCCTCGAGTATTGATGCAGATCCCACTGCTTGAATCTCTGCACCTGCTTGTGCCTCAGCGAGAAGTATCTGAATCAGCTTTGCACCATCGATCGAAGGAAGGATAGAGCGCATGAGCTGTCGTCCGTTCAGGGATATTTTTTCCAACAAGAGTTTGTGGGTCTTTGGACTCACACCCCGCTTGCGGAATACATGGGATAGACGAGTAGTGATGACGACGAGATCCGCAAACCCTCTTGAAGGATGGTATTCGGAATATTCGGAACTCAGCAAAGGGACCACCAGGCTGCGAGCAAAGCCGTATATGATGTCAGGAAGCTGGGATCCTAGATGCTTTTGCTGTGCTCTGGCCGACTCCAGATCCGCTAGGGAATTCAGCCATGTCAGAATTCGCTCCACGCGTTCAGAAAAATCCGAAAGGAATATTGCCCTGCATGTCTCTGACTGCAGAAGTTGGCCTGCTGAAGTGGGATCCCTCGTTAATTCAGCATTCACTTTTTCAAGCTTCGCTGGCGTGTAAGGTTTACTGGAAAGGGCAAAGTTGGTAAACAGATTGCGACCGTCCCCATCCCCGACCCCACCGAGGAAAAAATCCATGTTGCGTAGAAGATTACAGAATCCACTGAAGTATTATGATGGGGAGAATTTTATAGGGATTTCTGTCATGAGGTGCACAAGATGAATATTGAAGATATTGAACAAGAAGAAGAGAAGAGGCCCAGACGCCCTTATAGGATCCAAGGTATAGAAGTACTTGAGTTGGGTGCCAGTCCTGCACCATTTACGAGCATTGCATCAGGCCCCCAGCGCAGTGATGATCTCGCAGCAGAACGGGAAAAAACCAAGAATATCGAATTTGAAGATGTGAGATACCGTCGATGGGAAGCGGGCTGCCGCCAGCCAGTGTCCCTGCCTTCTCCTCGAAGGCTTGAGCGAATCAGAGCGATCGGAAGCTATATAGTAGGTCCGTGTTGTTTGCAGACGTCCGAGAAAACAACAATGAAGAGACCGCGCATATGTACAGTATGTTGCATATTTTTATGTTGGGCCTCGTTCCTTTCTCCTCCGCACGTGACCGAAAATCCGATAGCCATTGCCTTTTGCGTTGTGCCAACCTGACTAGCCTTTTGCACTTCTGCTACTTTTAGTCCTCCGGTTCATTTGCGCTAAACCTTGCAAAGTAGTGACTCCCTTTTTGGCGGTAGTCTAAATGATGCCACAGCGAAATAGGCGGAATGCTGACTCTCCCACAAGGCAACCTACGCGATGTAAAGTCTCGTTACAAGAAACTCTAACCAGACTAAAGAAACTCCCGGGACCCAGAATTGAGTTTCTTATAACGACAAAAACTAGGAAAGGCCTGAAAATAACAGTGATGCTTGCTGTTTGATGCTGCTCGTGGTCTTCTAGCATCAATGATCTTGCTAATCTGAGATTTACTGATAATCTTAGATACAATTTTTTCACCGAACCTCCGATATCCCTGGTAGTCATAATCAGGATGTAGGGAATGCTGAGAGCGAATATCATCCAGCTCCTTTTCAGTTTATTCCTAGCAAGTTTGAACTTGCTTGGGTGACTTTATGAGGCTGCTGCTGAAAGGATGTATAGACTACTGCAATTGGATTCAATAATGATTTCTCAAGCAAGCGAACATAGAAGAGCAAAATAAGACCTTATTCGCTTGATTCGGTGCAAAATTGTTGCACAACAATCCTACAATGTGGGGAGCTCATAGCAAGAAACTTCTACATATTACTAAGCAAATACTTAAGAAATCTACCAACAATGAGTTTTTCTTATTTCTCATACAAATTCTAGCGGGACCGGGGCACCGTTTTTTATATCGAGAAGTTCCTTATTTCGAGGTTTCTTATAACGAGACTTTACTGTAGCAAGATGGTCTCCAACTACAGCATTTCTCTCTCTTAGTAAGGGGATTGGCAGGATGAAGATTGCTAGATCTTCCCACCGGAAGAACAACTGTCGACATGTCATATCAACCAGTGCAATCCGAGCAGCATTCCGCCGTCCATACGTCCTAAGGCCACTTTATCTGTGTTTTTTTTTTTTTTTTTTTGAAATATATACATCTATGGAGCCTAAGGCTATGAGACGGCCCCGTTCCCTCATCTCGCAGAGACTCGGTACACCCACGGAACAATGGGTTGCATAAACACCCTGCCTCCCGAACCAAAGAAACCTATAGCAGAAATAACCCCTTCTTCCCCCGCCACGCCCCTACCAGCCTCTCCCCAGGAAGTAAAAGCTAACCTCCGCCGCCACACCTCCGCGCCCCTTACTGGCCCACCTTCTTACCGCCATTCCCCCTTCGCCTCCGGCTAGACCTAAGCTCGAGAAACTTTATCTGTGGTTTGGCCTTTAACAGTGGTGGAAGAAGGAATGCCCAGCAGCAGTGGAAAGGAGTTCCCAGAGGCAGTGGGAGTAATTTCCCAGCAGCAATGGCTTCCAGTTATGATGGAAGAGAATTCCCAGCGGCAGCACAAAGCTGAGATTTGTACCGACAGGAAAATCACACCAACAATGGAGGTTTGCAGGTGCACAAGGTATTCTTCAGTATGTATACTCACCCGCATGCTAGTTTTGTGATGTCCACAAAGCTCAAACACCGCCACTGTCAAAAGACCATTAAAGCCTCTCCGTTATGGTTTCCCCACATGTACCAGCTTAGTAAGCACTATATCCACATTTTTCTCCATGCTTCGAACTTTTTTGGGCTCACGTGATGCATCGGTATCTGTATCCATTGGGCTGAGCTCTTCTGGTAGTGGCCCCGTTTGCTGGCGCTTGTCGGGTCGTCATTGGGTTGATGTCCGGTGACAGGTCCTCGAGTGTTCCATGGATCCATTTTGAGGGTATTGACCCCTCGCTTTCTAGTCTGGTACAAAACATTTATTTTTTGCGTGTAGCCTAGCTAGTAGTGGTCGCTTGGTTAAATTACACAGACTAGGTTGGCACAACACCCGTGCTGTGCCAACCAGACTATTCGCTTTCCATTGTTCGGCATGCTGAAGTGGATTAGTTGCGGAATTATCTTACTTGCGAGATTCCGGGGCTGCGTGCAGCGTTGCTCGAGGTGTGGATGCCCTCAATACTGTCGTGGGCCAATGCACGTTTATGTAAGAGTAGAGTGAAGCAGGTGCTCAAAAAACTTCAATGGGCCAGCGCTGCGGTCCGCGGTCGGTGACTATGTACGTCAATCCCCGCAGCGCCTCCCGGTTCCACTTCGTCTGCTGAGAGGGTCGCCCCATAGGGAAAGCCTGTCGGATGCCTGCCGGTGTAATAACGTCAGGTCGTAGCATCCTCCGGCCTACCCATGCCGCCTCCTTAGCCTTCCTGTCTGCTCTCTCGTTTCCCTCTACTCCGCTGTGCCCCTTTACCCCACATCACTGTCTTGTACCCCTTTTCCGTCTCCACCACCGCCTCCTCCTCGATCCACGAGCGTGGTTGCTCAAAACATAGATTCCGCAACCGACCGATGGCACCCTGGCTGTCAAGGGCCACTCCTCTCCGCCCTGACTGCCATGCTCGCACGACTCCCAGCATCTCTGCGTCCATCACCGTGGCAACAGAACCCAACTATTCTCCTTCCTCCCACTCTTCAGCTGCCTCCGCTCCAACTGCTGCCGCCGCCGTCACCTTCTCTTGCCGTGACCCATCCGACCACGTTGTCACCTACGTAGCATCCAGCTCCGTTACGCATACCGCCGTTTCCCCTTGAGCGCGAGCCCCCCATCATCCAACGGAGCTCCGCATCTGGCTCTATCACCTCGCGTAAGATGCTCTCGGCGATCCTCTTCAAGGCTGGTATAGCCCTCCCGTATATTATCCGCTTGCTCGTAGCTCTCTGGTTATTGAGTTCTGTCCTTTCGATGGCAGCCTCCAAGTCCTGCGGGGCAGTTGAAATAGGATCATTACTGGACAAATGATGGAAATGGTGCTTTACAGACGACACGGGGGCAAAAACGGCGAGACTGCGGCTGTCTTCCTCAGTCAGAGGACACGCTACCCAGGAGAAATAGCAACAATGGTCGATGTGGAACGGTCAGGGATCGTCCTGACTCTAGAGATCCACAAGGAAGACGACATGCTCCTTCTGCTCACGGACTCCATGGCCGCAGTACAGAACCTGATCAACCTCGCCAAAGGCAAAACACCCAGGTCGGATATCGAGAAGCAGTTCAACAGAAAAGGGCCGGAATCTTGGCATTCGTTATAGCCAGGTTTGCCTGTAGGGCCATGGCGGGGCTCCGGCGATCTCCTTTGAAGGTTCCTTCTTGCCCCCGGTCCGCGGGCTAGATATAAATGTTCACCGAGAGACGCTAAAATGAAGTCTGAAGTATGACACAATTGAATCCATGAAACAAAGTATTGCATCTAGTCAACCAAGAAGATGGCTCGCTGTAATATGACCTTTCAATTTGGCCCGGAAACGTCCCTCAGCCCTAAGTAACATGGTTCCTTGCGTGTCTAACTACACTCTGATTAGGAATTTGAATGTGTACATCAGCTGAAGTATATAGCCAAAATCTCTCCCGACGGCGAAAATAAAACGTAATCTCATCAAAGAGTAGTTGCCCTGTTCTAAGGACAGTGCCTAGGGTCGAATCAATGTGGTAACATTGAATTTGGCTTGGATTCAGGGTAACGTAATGAGATATTCTACCAACAATGTCGAGTGTAATATATAGTTCTATGCCATAATTATCAACACCATGAAAATAGGTTCGCTTTAAGTTCTTAAATTTACTTTTTATCAAGAATTTAACGATCATGTAAAATGCCCTCGGCGAAAATTCGAACAGTGGCTGCCACATACCTTCCCATACACATTTGTATGGCAATCCCATGCCCCTCCCAACATTTTAGGGCTTCCAGCTAATGAAATACTGTACCGTATTAATTCGCAACTAAGAAAGTATCACTCGGCAGGACAGTATTAGTGTATAAGACAGGGGTAAAACAGCCTAATTTTGGCCGAGATATCCGAATCGTGTTTAAGACAGCAAATTTTTCTTATAAGACAGTAGTATAGGAAAGTCAACGTTGACTGGCGCAGCCGGTTTCTTTCACTCATCCCCATCACTTGTTACGATGTCAATTCCGCAGGCACCTCGTCCCAGACCCAGTGCGCAAACCACCAGTCAAAAACCTCGTACAACCTCAATATTGAAACTGCAGAATTCTAGTAGGTGGACAGCGATTCCAGCACTATCAAAGGCGGATTCCGAAGGACCTGATGTGGCACAAGACATTATACACTTCAATGCCTTACGTGAGGCTGGAAAGGAAGCAACAACTTTGAATACTCCAGTCCGAACAGACATCAATACACCCGGGAATTCAAACTGGCAGCTATCACATATGCTAAAGAACATACATCCCCCTCTATCGATCCAATTACAGAGGCAGTTATACCTCGGCGATTTTCAAAATACCGAGTTGCACAGATTTAAGGTATTTCTGAAAAAAATGCTTAAAGCCTGGATTGAAAATGAGCACAGTATTATGCAGATGCGAGTAGGACAACGGAAAAATGTAGCAGGGCATGGTCCTGCGGATGGAAGTGACAATGAGCAGGGAGATTACATTACTGAAGAAGAGGCCATGCAATATGCTACAATTACGCTTGGAGAGGAGATTGTGTAAAAAGATATCAATTCTACTACTGTCATCTTTTCCGGAGCTTTCTTTTATAAGAAAGTATCTCGTGTTTAAGCTAGTATCGCTTATAAGACAGTAAATTTAAGGCCCCTTCGACCGCCCGTTTGTAAATAAGACAGCATTCTTAGTTGCGAATTAATACGGTACCAGTTCAAGAGCTATCTTTTCGAGCTTGACGTGTAGCTTTTCCTAGTCTATATCCTTTTACCAGATATCAGCAGAATTTGAAGCATTGTTGGTTTTTTACTCCACCGAACAGAGGCACTTTTGGTGTAAAAACGACAAAAAGCGAAGATCCATGTCCTAGAACTATCCGTAGTATATGTAATCACCAGATGATGGAATCGGATAGGAAGCGAGTACATACTAAGTAGGCAATAACTTGTTGCGAAGATTACCTATACCTTCATTATCCCTTGGGTCGCTGAGAGGCTTCGTATAGTCTCGCGATCAGCCACTCGTGCATGAATGCTGGTAGTAGAGGATTCCATAGGAAAATACTATCAAAGCAATCTAGTATCTCCATGACCCAAGAGTACGTTGGAAGTTTGGACGCTGTAGTCTTATCTAGTCATAAATGACTCTGTGAAGTCATGGCCATAATTGCAGATAATTCTGGAAGCGAGTAACTCATGGCCAGCCATCAAATTTGTACCACGGGTTTTCAATATAAACCGCCTTGCCAAATTGCAGTGCAAGTATAGTGCAATCTATCTACACATGCATACATAGATACAAATAATTGAAACCAATTAATAACTAACAATCCACAAGACCCTCAAGAATAAATAACTACCAGAGTACCACTATCAAGTTCTTTTACAACATGGACGATAGCCTAAGTTTGGCATCCCATTGTCTGATTCCTCCACTCCACTCCAGTCGGGAGAACTCAGCCCCGGCTCAGCCACAAGTCCTCCCTGTCTTGCCCCGCCCAGAGCTGGACTCTGAGTTGTGGATTGATTCTCCTCCAGTAGTATCTCAACAACCTACCAGGCCGCTTTCCCCAGCTACATCCTCAACCTTCCGCCTCACTTTGCCCTCAATTTTCTACCTACTCCACATAATACCCTATCTCCGCGTGTATCGCCTCACACGAGGTCCATACATCCAAAACAATTTCCACGGACTGTTTTTGCTCCTGTGGTCCCCCAACATACAACTGCGTATGGTACACATGCGCCCACCATGGATTGCTACTGGCAGGCGGGAATTCTATGGGTGGGAATGGGCAGTGACGAGGTACGCTGTGGGGTGGTATCAGGGGATATGGGATGAAAAAATGGGGGCAGTGTGGTGGCTTAACAAAATTATTGGGAAGAAGATTGTTACGGTCAGTGAGGACGGAAAAGAGGTAGAGGCACGATATGTTTCCGCTCTTGACGGAAAGGATATCTCAAAATTATTTGGCACAGCAGATGTACCGGGACCGGCAGAGCCGTGGGTGATTGCCGTGGCGGAGGTGGTTGCACTGATAGGGGTGTGGATTCCTGCCATGTGCTTCTTGAGTTTGTGGAGTGGCGAATCGAATTCGGGTTTAATCCATGCCGTGTTGAATGTCTTTGCACTCTGGATGGATGTGTATTATCACGGATATTTTGGCGGCTATCTTGGGGGAAGAATGCCTGGACCGGCCTTGCCCTTAACACTATTGATGGACCGCTGGAAATCGGACGCGCTTAAAGTTATTATTGCTTATGGGCTCTTGAAGAGCCTTTGCCGCGCGATAGAGGGGACGTGGAGAGGCTATGGAATTTTTAGGGAAGGCGGGTTTGAGGTACCCGCAAAGGACGAAGAGGAATTTGATCAGGGGTTTGAGAGCTGATGAGAAGTCGAGATCGGCAAAGAGCTCCAATGTCGGAGAATTCTTGACATACCCAGGGAGAAGAGGAGCATTGGTATAAATAGCGAGGAGTCATTGAGTGAAGTGACGAGGAGCATGACGGGCCAGACTAGGAAGAGGAGAGGTGGATAAGATGGCTCACTGAGAGGGAAGCGTGTGAGTGGACAACTGCACGTACGGGAATGTCGATCAAGTACTCCTCTCCATATAAGCAGACAAACCCTCGCATAGAGCCCAGCGAGGTCCTCACAATGCACCGAACTTTCCCAAACAACCTCATACTCCAGATCCCAAAACTCTTACAACGCCGTACTTGACTTCTATTCTTACAACTCACCAGCGTCCAAGGGGAAGTAAGTTAGTAAGTACAACCACCTTACGCAGACTGCTTCACATTTTATAGGATTGAAGGAGTAGGTATGCAAGTGTAACGAGGCGCGGGGGGGCACGGCGACCAAGGGGTACGGTGGGTGCAGGGACAGGGTACGAAGGGGCTGTCACGGACGGTGTCACGGGTGTCACGGACGAGGGGCAAGGGCAGAAGGGGCAGTTGAGCTGCAGAAGCGAGGTCTAGGGTGTGTACGTAGGTGTAGACGAAGAGACAGGGTCATGGGCCAAGTGTTGCACGCTAGATACAAGACGTTGGATGAGGATCCAACAAGAGTGCGAGAAAGGAGACAGATATATACAAAGCGGGCTCGGGGAGCCAAGGCCGACGACAATCAGGAAATAGACTTTCCGAAGGTAATGAGATAACGGACGAGAATTAGCTAGGGAGAGAAGGTAATGAGATAACGAACGAGAATTAGCTTAGGGAGAGACGGTTGTGACACTATCCCCCCTTTAGGTTTGAGCTTCCAGCGACAAGAGTGAGTACGGAAATGACAAGAGCACAAGTAAGGACACTAACGATAACCAACGGGCAACAGTAAATAGCAAGCAAGGATCTCACTCTGCGGGGCGGGGCTTCCGGGGGTAACGCTGGTGAAACAAGGTTACCAAGTCCTGCGCGTTTTCCAAATCCTCGGCTGGCTGCCAGGTGAGTTCCTCATCCCCCACCCATTTCACCTTGTATTGCAGCCGGCCATACCGTCTCCTTGAATCCAATACCTCCTCCACCTCCCATTCTTCTTCGCCTTCGATCACTACAGGTGGAGGCGGGGGGTGCTTCTGTCCCGGGAGGGGGTCCTCTGCTGCAGGTTCGATTTCTGACACATGGACGACGGAATGGCGCTTGATGTCTTTAGGGAATTTCAGTCGGTAAGCATGAGTGCCTACAGCCGCCAGCACCTCGAATGGGCCCAAGAACTTGTGGTCGAGCTTCCGGGATGGCCGTTCCGTCCGGAAGTGCCGGCTGGATAGCCATACCTGGTCTCCGGGTTGGTATCTAGGGGCTGGCAGCCTCGACCCGTTGGCGTACTCTGCTTGTCTGGTTTGTGCGTAAGCTAGCTCAGCCTTCAGGGTGGAGTGGAGTTCGGCGATCTTAGTTGCAAAATCTTTGGCGGGGGTGCTTTCTTTAGCCTTTCGTAGTGGTGCCAGTGAACTTACAAACCGGGGGTGCCAACCGTAATTCGCTAGGAAGGGCGAGGTCTTCAGTGTTTCGGAGAAGTGATTATTGGCGGCGAATTCGCAGGTTGCTAGCAGCGATATCTAGTTGTTCTGCTGGTAGTTGATGTAGGCCCTCAAGTATTGCTCCATGATGGCGTTCATCCTCTCAGACTGGCCATCCGTCTGAGGGTGGTATGCTGTAGACAGGTGTACCTCGACTCCCAGTAATTCGCAGAAGGCCTTCCAGAATTCCGAAACAAACTGGGGGCCACGGTCAGAGACAATCGATCTTGGGAGGCCGTGATAACGGAATACGTTATTCAGGTATAGGCCAGCTAGCTCCCGGGCGGAGCAGGTATCACGGCAAGGTATAACATGCCTCATCTTGGTTAGTCGATCCACTACCATCAGGATGGCATTGAACCCTGAATCCTCTGGCAACCCAGTCACAAAGTCCATAGTCAAGTCCTGCCAAG
Source organism: Tirmania nivea (assembly GCA_015179035.1). Classification (NCBI taxonomy): domain Eukaryota; kingdom Fungi; phylum Ascomycota; class Pezizomycetes; order Pezizales; family Pezizaceae; genus Tirmania; species Tirmania nivea. The sequence goes on from WHUY01000211.1 coordinate 18,922, forward strand.
GCTGGTCTGGGATCTCCAGGGGTCTTAGGGTCCCGTAGGGAGCATGGCGAGTCGGCTTTGCCCGTTTGCATACATGGCAGTTTCGTATGTACTGCTCCACATCCTTCCGCTGGTCGATCCACGTGTACTGCCTAGTTAGTAGCTCTAGTGTTTTGGCTACTCCAGGGTGTCCTGCGGCTAAGGTGTCATGGTGCTCCTTAATTAGTCCCAGGCGTAGCTCATTATCTGCGGGTATATAGAGGCGGTCCAGGTGGTAGAGAAGGCCGTTCTGGGTCATGCATTCGGCTAGGGAAATCTTGGTATGGCGACGTTGGCCGGATGCAATCGCGGCAATGATGTCTTTAGCTACTACATCTCCCTCATACCCCCGTTTTACCTGTTGCCGGAGGTTGTCTTTGGTATTGAGGGTCTCCAGGTCAGCATCAGTAATGTTAAGCATATTGGCTGCTAGATCGAGATTTTTCGGCTTTAGTACCACCTGATTCTGGTACTGTAGCCTTTCATCCCCTCCCTTAGGAAGGTCTCCTGATCTTCTGGTTAACGCATCAGGCTTACCAACAGCTTTACTAGGTCGGTACTTGATCTTGAAGTTGAACCGGGATAGGAACTCTGACCATCTGGCCTGCCGGCGGTTCAGCAGCTTCGTCGTTGTAAAGTACTCTAGGTTTTTATGGTCCGAGAGGACCTCGATGATCCCTTTGGCTGATTCTAAGTGGGGCCTCCATTCCTCAAATGCCCACACAATAGCCATCAACTCCTTGTCATAAATCTCGTAATTGCATTCTGCCGGGGAATGCTTTTTGGAGAAGTAAGCTATTGGGTGGAGGATGCTATTATCATCATATTGAGATAGGATACCCGCGGAGACATAGTCAGAGGCGTCAGTCTCAACAATGCATTCGCGATCGGGGTCAAAATGAGCTAGGATCGGTGCCGAGCAAAAGGCCTCCTTTAGGTTCTCGAAAGCCGATTGCACTGCAGGGTTCCACTGGAAGCGCTGGTCCTTCTTCGTCAGCATTGTGAGGGGTGCTACAATACCTGAGTACCCCAGTATAAATCGTCGGTAGAAGTTAGCAAATCCAAGGAAGGCTTGTACATCTTTGAGGTTAGCTGGGACCTCCCAATCCCGGATTGCAGCAACTTTGGTAGGGTCCATTCTGATACCCTCTGTAGTTATGATTAACCCTAGGTATTTCACTTTCTGTATATGGAATTCACACTTTTCTGGCTTGAGGTATAACCCAGCTTGTTCAAGCTTTTCTAGTACTTGCCTAATATGAATTTTGTGTTCTGCTAGGGAGTCTGAATAGATAAGGATATTGTCCAAATATGCTGTACAGAACACATCCAGGAAGTCCCGTAGGGTGTCGTTGATAAAGTGTTGGAACGAGGCTGGAGCATTGGTTAATCCAAAGGGCATGACATTGTATTCGAAGTGTCCATAACGGGTACGGAAGGCTATCTTCCATTCCTCACCCTCGGCTATCCGTACCAAGTTGTAAGCTCCTCTCAGATCCAGTTTGGTAAACCATTTAGCCTTTGATAGCCTCGCCAATATCTCCTGGATCAATGGCAGAGGGTACCTATTCTTTACCGTTATTTCATTCAAGCCACGGTAGTCTATACACAGGCGGAGGGAGCCATCTGATTTCTTCACAAACAGTACAGGTGCCCCCGCAGAGGATGAGCTATATCGGACAAAGTTCTTGGTGAGATTCTCCTCAAGGTATTTCTTCAGAGCTTCCAACTCGATTCGGGACATCCCATAAAGAGGCCCATGTGGGGGCGTTTTACCTTCCACCAAGGGGATGGTGTGGTCGTAGGGCCGGTGTGGTGGGAGTTTTTCCGCAGCCTTCTCTGAGAATAGATCGATAAACTCATGGTACTCCTCTGGAATCATGGCTTTCCCCTCCTCCTTGGGTCGCAGCTTGTTGATTTCCAGGTTAATCTCACAGATGGATAGGGTGTGGGCCTTTAGCTTGTGTCATTTGGTAAGGTAGGCGAAGGCTCCAGCTTCAATAAAGTTAATGTTCAGGGGTTTTGGGGGCACAAGGGGGACCGGAGGGGTAGAGGGAACGGAGGGGTTCGCAGTCTCGATATAGATAGCCGGACAGGCTACTTGGGTTGGGCAATCTATGGGGGGTGGTAATGCACATAATCCGGTAACCGTGGTTTTTGGTTTTCCACAGTGTTTCTTGCAGAAGTTGCTATTAAATTGCAAGGTATAGGAGCCAAAGTTGACGGAGACATCATGTAACCTCAGCCACAGGATGCCCAGGACTATAGGATACTTGAGCTTGGTAATGAACATAGGGAGGTTTTCGGTGTGGTCCCCAAGTACAGCGGGTAGGCAGGTGATGTCGGTAATTGCACCGGAAGAAATAGGCCGACCATCAATGACGTCGAGAAGGCGGGGGGTTTTAAGTCTAGATGTGGGTATGGAGTTCTTACTGACGAAGGTCTGGTCGATGAAGGCTATTCCTGAAGCGCCACAGTCTATGAGAGCAGATGTAACTATTGTTCTACCAGTAAACTTGATAGTGATAGGTACAATGAAATGCTCGCCGAACAGGCGAGCCTCATCAACAGGCATAGATGTAACAACAGAAAAGGCAGACAAAGATATATGACCTGAGGTAGGTCCCTTGCTAGTGTCAGTACCTAGGCAAGGGACACTACGTTTCCCGACTCTTTATCCTTTAACTCTTCTACCCTGGATTCGGAGGTCGCGTGGAGGGCCAGGCGGTTCTTTCGGATGGGGCAGGTGGCAATAAAATGGTCTGCCTTCCCACAAGCAATACACAGGCCGTTTGTACAGCGGCGGTCTCTTTCTTCCTAGGTCAAGTGTGGTCTACCAGCGGATAGGTCCATAGGTGCAGCTCCACCAGCCATGAACGAGGGGTGGGCTGGTTTGTTAACGGGAGTGGAGGTTTGTTGGGTGCGAGTAATTGGGATGGGGAGGGTTGACCGGGGGGTCGTAGCTAGAAGGGTCCTTTGGTGGCCTCGGAGTGCAGCCAGTTGCTGTTCCACACGGGTGGCCTGCTCAATGAGTTCTTCCAAGGTATTAGTTGCGGGGCAGTACACCAGGGCCTGCTTGAGTTCGAAGGTGAGGCCGTCTTTGAACTGGTCAAGCTTAGCCTCGTCATTCCATTTGAGTTCGGCTGCCAACCTAGAGAATTCTGCAATATAGGTAGATAGCTCGTTGTTTCGCTGCCTGAGGTTCCGCAGGGCACGACTCGCAGTTCCTGTTGGGTCCGGATCCCCAAAGGCTCGGTCCAGGATTGACATCAGGGCTGGGACATCCCCTAAGTCGACGCCGGTTTCCTTAATGAAGGGTTGCACCTGGTCCATGGCCTTGCCTTCCAATAGGCCATAGACATAGGTGAGCTGGTGTTGGATGGTGGGGAATTTAGCGGAGTCCCCAGAGAGCTTGAGTTGCACGGAGTTTTTCCATGCCTTAAGTCTGGCCCGATCTCCATTAAACTTTGGAGGGGCTGGTAGGTCTTGGGTTTTAGTGGGGTTCGCTGGGGCTTGGGTGGCCAGAGCACGAGTCAGGTTTTGGATGGTGGCTCTGTCTTTGACTGCCTCATCTCGAAGGAGGATGATTGCTTCCTCAGCGTCCTGTAGTTGTTGCTGAGCTTTTTGGAGGGCTGCTCCCTGTTCGGCTCCGATGATGTGGGTAGCTGCGAAGATTTCGATTATCTCCCGGCGATAGGTTGCGAGCTCGGCTGGGTCAGAGGGCGTTGGAAGGGCTCGCCAGATTTCGAATCTGGCTCCGGGCGGGAGGACTTCTTCAGGCATGTTGAGCGTCGTACCAGTTGGTCAGAATGATCCAACATAGTGTAACGAGGTGCGGGGGGACACGGCGACCAAGGGGTACGGTAGGTGCAGGGACAGGGTACGAAGGGGCTGTCACGGACGGTGTCACGGGTGTCACGGACGAGGGGCAAGGGCAGAAGGGGCAGTTGAGCTGCAGAAGCGAGGTCTAGGGTGTGTACGTAGGTGTAGACGAAGAGACAGGGTCATGGGCCAAGTGTTGCACGCTAGATACAAGACGTTGGATGAGGATCCAACAAGAGTGCGAGAAAGGAGACAGATATATACAAAGCGGGCTCGGGGAGCCAAGGCCGACGACAATCAGGAAATAGACTTTCCGAAGGTAATGAGATAATGGACGAGAATTAGCTAGGGAGAGAAGGTAATGAGATAACGAACGAGAATTAGCTTAGGGAGAGACGGTTGTGACAGCAAGAAGGGCAACTGCAGAATCTGTATTAGTTGTGCGCATGTGATTTTGAGGATAACTTTGTCTGTTTGGCCCTGTATATGGCGCGAGATACTAATAATATAGTGAGTTGTTTGCATATATATATACCAGCTGTCACTGCTCCGAATTTGATTAACCTGAAGTAGTATTTCCTTTCTGAGTTGCAGCATTCAAAACTCGAACAATAGCATAGATATAGAGTGTTGCCTTTAGTAGAGAATAGCTAGTCTGGTGATTGCAACTACTGAATTTGTAGGAAATATTCTAACAAGCTGACAATATATATTAACATAATTAGAGAATAGTAACGCGAATAATCCAGAGCAGTGTATATAGCAACTACATATATACAGTTACTATCTAACTATGTTAATTGGGTATATACTATATTTAGAGTTATTTATGATATTAAATTCAATATACTTTCCCCTATTATCAAACTAATGAGTATTACTTATGTAGTTTAGGTAGGAGAATTATATTAAGTTATACTGAACCCTAGAAGCAAAGATATTACAAGAGTTTTTTCTTTTCAGAGATTAGTAGATCAAATTTATAAAACTATTTTAAGGCTATAAGTATTACAGATAGCAAGTGCTACTTTGTAATAGTATTGTAATTACCTATATAGATAGTATAGTACTAAATACCATATACTGCATACCTAGCTATATAGTAGCATATATATAGTACTTAGATAGGAAGTTAGCTAATCTAAATGTTGGGCTTAGCTCGAAGCTTGGCAAGGCCCATAAGGTCATATAGTAGTTTAATAGACTTAGAAAATAAATACTTAATATAGACATATTATATCATTTTATAGTTAGTACATTAATTAAAAAGGCTATAACTATTTAAGTAAAGTATCACAAAGCCATTTTTATGCTAGATCCCAAGAACCCCATTAGAGACTTATGATCATCATTAAGTGGACTAGGTTAGACTGTAAGTAGTTACAGATAGACAAGAAGGCAAGTCTCTAAGGTTCTCTTAGTCGTAGATGAACCAGAGAATAAAAAAAAATTAGACAAATAAAAAAAAGATAAAGAAAAAGAAGAAGAGGAGATCAAACAGGAGCAGAATTTAAGCTCTAGTAGATAGGCATAGTTGTCAGAATAGGCAAATATATACCAAGCAGGCTTATACCAAGTAAGCTCATACTTAGTAAACTCATACCAAGCAAGCTTATACTAAGCAAGTATATAATAAACAAGTATAAAACAGGCTCGACTAGATCAACAAAGTCATCTACCACAACCATACTTACAACAAGCTGAAATGTCAAAGCTCTCTTATTCTAAATATATTAAGCTAGATTAGCTCAGAATATTTGATAGGAACCTAGCTAAACTTAATAGCTTTGATAATACTATTAGGCAGTAGTATATTAAGACTAGTATATCTCTATACTATAGTGGTATTATTATTGGAGACCTAGAATCAAAGTACAAGTATGTTAATTGAGACGATTTAAAAGGAATAAGTAACTATGTACTTAGTAAATATCTAATAATAGTTATTTTATTAAAGTTTAAGAAGACTGCTCCCAAATAGTAAGAAGATTATAATTCCGATCTAGCCAACTCCTATCATAATTACTAGAGGAAAAATAGGGAGTTACAATAGCTTTCTAATAATAGCATTCCAACAGACCTAGTAGAGGTATTATTAAAGGACTCATTAAAGAAGTAGTTTAGTACTAATATTGATATGAGAGAGGTAGAGCTAGAATTAGAATGCTTTATATAGAAACTATTTGATACCAAAAAAACCATAAATGTAATAATAGTTCGAGGGTATATAAAACGTTAATAATAGGAGTACTCAATTATAGCTGTAGAATTAAGTAACAAGATATTATTTCTAAGTATGAAATAATAATAAATGATTACTTTCTACTATTCTATATGATATCCGTGAGGATAGAATTCTGTCTCTAGCAGGTATAATTAAATACCCACTTCAGAATACTAGAGCTTCCTCTAGAAGGCTTTCTACAAGTGTGGGTGCCAAGTCAATTCCTTCGATTATCAACTAATCAAGTGCATTATAGTTGGTAGCCCCTACTTATTTTAGCCACTTATGACCTAGGTATCTCATCTCATACTCAATAGTATATATAGCCTTTCAATTAGAGGAGGTCCTTTACTACCTCTAGTATATTATCTAGTCTTTAGGTAATATTGTCATATTACCTATTATTAGATACCTTAGATGATGCTTCTCTCTTTAGTATAGTATACTATTAGTACTTGGAGAGCTACTCTACTAGCTCATAGTTTTCTATTCTAAAAGGTATTCTAGGTATATGTTAATACTTATAATACTACTCCCCTTCTAGGCTTCTTGCCCTCAAGAACTTATATACAGGAATCTATTATATATATATTATATTCTAATTTTACTATCCTGTACTACTTCGGGGTTCTTTCTATAGAACTCTTTTAGAATCTTTTCTGCTATTCCCTTTATATATTCATAGGGTTCTCATATAGCATCCTCATCAGGTTAACCTATCCATAAAACTAAATATTCTATTGAATATCCTCTTCTCCGACTATTCCTCTAGCTCTTATTTATTTCCCTAACGACCTAATTCTTTTCTTGTTCTAATAACTCGACTGAGGGAGGTTCAACTCTCTAAGTAGAATCTGTACTTTAGTGGTAGGGTTCAAAGAAGTAGGTGTGGAATACTGGGTGTATCTTTAAATTTACTAGTAACTCAAATTTATAAGCTCGTGTTCCTACTAATTGAGTTATTTGTAAAGAATCGATTTTCTTATAATCTAGTTTCTGGCTCAGTTATTGTATTATAATATTCTAATTATCAAGCATAACTATATCTTTTACTTTAAACTGTGGTTGTTGAACTCTATTAGTATTATACTATCTAGCCATCCTAACTTTTGCCTTCAAAACCCTCTCTTATAGCTTTTCCCACATTCTTTTCCAAACTTCTTCCAACAACTAGCTAGCTAGATTCGTATAAGTCACTTTTCCTTAAGGTTCTTAAGACTACCTCAATAGGAATCTATAGTTCACTTTAAATAATGACATTCTTGTAGCTTCTGAGGATGCCAAGTTGATAGCGAATTCTACTAAGGGTAGTAAATCTTCTCAATTATCTTACTTCCATGAATAATAGTAGCAGAAGTACTCTTTAAATATCTAATTTATCTATTCTATTTATCCATATGTTTCTAGGTAAAAAGTAGTTAAGAGTAGTATGCACCACGGTCTGAGTTGAGGTGAGTTCTACTACTATTTTTTCTACTTGGTAGTTGACTCATACTAATGCCTATCCTTTAGAAGCCAACCTATACCGACTTACCGATTATTCGATAATCTACCGACACATCGCTAGGTATTAGGCCTGGGCACGAGACGAGACGTCTCGAGACTAAGTCTCGAGACTTACGAGACGAGACGTCTCGAGACACTTCGGCAAAAGTCTCGAGACGTCTCGAGACACTTCGGTAAAAGTCTCGAGACAGTCTCGAGACTTTTCGTCAGTGGCGGCGAAAATTTTTCAGTGGCTGCAAACATATTTTTTTATTGGTTGCGACTAGTGTTGTGACCAGTATTTCGAAATACAATTGGTTGTGACCAGTGTCGCGGCATACAAGGTAGCTGGCACAACACCCTCATATCTTAATGTTATTCGGTACTAAAGATAGTCTGGCGAAGATATCTATTCCTTCTCCTTCTTGTTCTCCACCTTCTCCGCTCATTATTTACACATTTCTCTCCTATATCTACAATGAGCCAAATTTCCGTATCGGCTGCTCGTACACCAGATGAATATATTGCGGCTTTGGCAGGGCGCTATGCTACCCTGCAAGACTCACGTACTATTAGCGGAACTGTATGCTCACGGAAATTCAGCAGTTATGTAGAAATTGAAGGCGAAGATGATGATGATTAGGTATCTAGCTCATGAGTTCGAATACAATTATCTTGGGTGCATTGGCAAAAGTCTCGAGACTTATGAGACTGTCTCGAGACAATTATGGTCTCGAGACGTCTCGAGACCCTTTGGCCAGAGTCTCGAGACGTCTCGAGACTTGCCTGGTAAATGACGAGACGTCTCGAGACCAGGCGCTGTCTCGTCTCGAGACGTCTCGTGCCCAGGCGTACTAGGTATTAGTCATTCATGTTTCCCTTTGTTATATCATACATTTTCTCTCTATATCATAAATTTCTCTTTTCTGTTATAGATTACGCTTCTATCACGAATTGCTCTACCTGTCACAGATTGCCCCACCTGTTATGGATTGCCTTACCTGTCATGGATCTCTTCTCTAGTTACGGATTGCTTATCATACTCCTAACATAAGTGACTGTTGTTACAACCTTGGCCTACAAAACCCGCTTGGTCTACAATACCCTACAACCTTTCTAAATCTTCGGATGCTTTCTTTCTTCCCTCCACCTATCCTAACGGTGCCTTACCTTTATCTTGTTTGCATCTAAATTCAATGTCGCAATCAACTATCTGAAGCCACTGCGATCTCACTAGCAAGAACAACGAGATAAGGTAGGAGATTTTTTTCTTTCTTACCTCCATAACTTTCCCCTCTATGACCTTTATCTCTATGACTCTATCCCAACACTGCTAAAATGAAGACTATCCTTATCTTTATTTTATTGAGTCTCTTACTACTTTATCTTCCATTATCCAGTCTGGATTTCTCATTAGCTTAGATTTGTTCATATTACTATATCATTAATTTCTGTGTATTTTATTCTCGAAACTGCTTCCACTCAATAAATTTCTTTACCCATCTCAATTCCGTAAATATAAAAATCTAAACTAACTTAGAAATCCTTAATTAATATATATCCGAACACCAATCCCAACTTATCTATAAACAAAAACTAACTCCTTAAAACTCCGGCAATCAACATAAATCTGAACACTAATCCTAACCTATCTATAAACAAAACTAACTCCTTAAAACCCTAACTCTCTCATATATCACTTAAAACAAAGCAAACCTAACTAAACTCAAAAAGTACTCCCAACATAGAACAGAAATCTTCTCTATCAAATACTTAAACTTAAATTATATAATCCCTAGATATTCAAGATTAATAAAACCATACTAATAATTACTACCAGCATGGCCATATATACCATCAACCCACCTACCATACCCTACCCACTCATACCTTATAGTTTCTATGCTGAGTAGGTCATAGTTTCTTCTGAAATCTACTTGCTATTGACAGTATTAGGTATACGAGTAATGATGTATAGCACTTCCTACTTCGATATAGAGTAGAGAGGGATAGTGTTCCTGCTTATTCATGCAATAGACTTCATTGGAAAGAGTTGGACAAGCCTGCCATAGAATGTTCTATGAAACTATGGAATAGGCTCATATTCTCGGATACTGTGTCTACTACATCATCACTCCCACTTGCGTTCATATCATAATTGGTATCTAAATCCAAGTTTGCCTCTCTCTGTACAGCATCTAGAGATTGTGGTACTATGCAGTAGAGGAAGTCTAAATCATATCTCAGTACCTGTTTCTCCAATAGTATCTCACCTTCATCCAGATCAGCTATGCCTTCTTCCACATATGCTAGTGTAATTTGTACCTCTGGAGTTCCGTATTTCGTATATATGGTTTCTCAGGATTTGGTCAATATCAGTACAGTTATCATCTGGTAACCTATTCTATTATGTCAGTAAGGCAAAATATCTTAAGTACTGCTGAATATTCGCTCTACTGGTACTGATGTGAGTGGAATACTCAATATGTCCCTCATCATTCATGCCAGTATATGATATTTAGTAGCATGGACTTTCTACTAGGAGAGGGGGCATTTTCTATTTAGTATTGTTACTGCAATCACTAGGTATCTTTTGATCTCTAGTATATCCTCCGATTGGTCTATTGTGCACTCTTGTAGTTGACGCATGATATAGGATTGTTCTCCATTATCGACTTATCTATTCTGAACTAGAGGTTCCGATACGTACTTAGTATAGTTATATTCAAAATAATCTTCCAACTAAACTCTAAGCACGAAAATTTATAAGAATTATATTATTCTATAGTCTTGTGTCAGAGAAAATATATAGAGTAAAATAGGGATATAGTGATTAAAATCATACATACTTGTAATACTCCACGTAGGTAATAGAGTCACTATTGTGCTGTACTCTACTGAGATCTTAGACTGTGACATTTTCCTAATTTGTATACAAGAATAATTTTTTAGACGGATCAAGGATAATAGTGAGGTTATAGATGAGAGATTGTTTTTCTGTCCTTGAATAATACTTCTGGAAGATCTGCTGACATACTATAGTCGTAGAGAGAAACCCTGTAGCCTAAGTAGAATTAGCAAGAAGTTTGCATATACGTCTCTGCTATTTTTCTATATAATCAAAGATGTCATTATAAATAAAGAACACATTATGTATAGTTGCATACTGCCCTATAGAGATAGCATGAGTATAATCTGACAAAGGTTTAAGGAAAATAGTAGCCTCCTAAACTTAAGTCTACTCTTCTTGACTCAACCACAACTCGGAGTACTTGTTCTCTATTGTAGCTAGAGTGATCCATTGCTCAATATAGTACTAGAGCCTCAATGCTTGTATAAGTATCTTAAAGGTTGAGTTCCAGTGAGTTTTGACATCCTGGATGAGGCCCATGGGTACTCGAGTATTAGTTTGGAGTTCCTTGAATTGTGCCAGGCATTGTGGGCTGGCTACTATAGCCTTACAGATCTCTTGAACCTGGATAAACATTAGTAACAAGATACTGTAATGCGTATTGGCCTTCTGTGATATGTCTGCTATTCCATGATATATCTGATATTCCATAACATGTCTAACATTCTGTGATATGTCTGATATTCTATGACATGTCTGCTCTTTCATAATCTACCTATATTGAGTAGCCCAAAAGATGACTTACTTTACAAATAGATCGTGCTAATGTACCTGGGGTACAGTTCTATAGTACTCTAATTGAAGACTTGATAGGAGGGGTAGATAACGTAGTATTATCATTATCTGGATTGGACTTAAGTTCTTTTATAAACTGATTACTTACTAGAGTAATCACATGTGCTAGGCAGGGAAGTTGGTATTGCTATAGGTCCTATTTAGCACTGAATACATTAGTTTGTAAATGCTTACCCAACACTATATTGACACTCATATTATCTGAAACAATAGCTAATACTTAGTTCGTAATGCCATATTCCTGAATTAATGTCCTTAGCTTGTTACTCAAATAAATTACAGTATGAGCTTCCCCACCTAGGTACTGGAATCTGATCATATATTAGCGTAGCTACCAGTCATAATCAATATAGTGGAGTATTATACCCATAAACATTAACTTATTCAGAGACGATCAACAGTCTATAGCGAGGTGAAGAAATGTATCTTCTGAAAAGCTTTTTTGAAGTTTCTCCTGAACTTTGGCTGTATAATTGTAAATATTCTAGTGAAGTGTTATCGTATAGGGGATATCAATCCTAGACCTAAGCAATTTCAGGAGATGCTGGAACTGCGGATGTTCGATGGTTTAGAAAGGTAGGTTAGTAGCAATAACAGTTTTCATAAGTTCATGTTTGAACCCATCATCACTAAAATGCATTTGGGGGCATTGTACAGTAGCAGTTGTTGCCTAAGTATCATGTGAGCCTGTCTACTTAATATTGTAGGGTACCGATTATATTATTACCTTTCCAAATATGGTTGAAATATCCTGACCCTTTTACCTATTAGCAGCCCAGTATCTCTCCGACATGAGATGGTATTTCATATGTGTAATACCCATATTGAACACACTAGGATATTGCAAGGTTCCATTGCAACCTAAGTAAAATATTAAGGGCTCACTACTGTGTATCTTAGCCCCTTGTCCCAATTGGGCCCAGTGTACTGCCGTTCGAAGTTTAGAATTCTATCGAGGTGGATTAATATTATTATTTGGGATGGCTTTCGCTAGATTGGCACGAAGCTTGCCTGCCCAGTTGGTAGTTTCCTACTATTTATCAAAGGGTGCAGATTTCTCTGCTTCCTACTGAAAGGTAGTCCTGCCTAGTATTTTGGTGAGAGTGGAAACCATTGGGCTTGAAGGACATACAGGCATACTTGGAGATAGAGACATATTCGAGTATGGGGCTAGTAGTATAAAAAAGTCTGGCTATTGTATTCCAAGGAGTTGGCAATAATAGGTTTAGAAAGGTAGTCGAGAAGAGACAAATATTTATTCACATTCTGAGAGTAGTTGAGGAATGTCATGGATAACGTGTGCTTGTTATAGATTCTGTTAAATATTAACCATACTTGAAATAGTTTAATAAGAATAATTAATCATGCTGTAGTGTATCTACAGTATTCTAAACCCAATTCCAATCCAAATGCGTGATCGTCCAATCATCCCAAAAAGAGTCTACCATATCATCATCAACATTATCTGAGTCCTTTGAGTTATAGAGTATCATTTTATCATCAGAGTTACTCTCCACTTTGGTCTCAGTAGAGCTAGAGCTATCAATAGGGCTGGAGCTCTCAGTAACATTAAGTTCTGGTTGCCTATCTACCTCTGATATATCGTCGGGGATATTAGTCAAATCGAGATATAGTATGCTGCATCTCAATAGCCAATTGGGGCTCTCGGTAAGTTGCAAAATCTCTCAAGGTCTACACATAGTTAGCCTACTATACTGTCTATATGTAAGATTAGAAATATACCTTCTTGAAGGCTGAAGCTAGACTTTTTGCCCACAACATAGTACTGGTATTGTAGGTGGAGGATGTTATTGGACCAGTATATACACAAGATGCTGAATGATTGTACCGTCAGGAATCCGATGGGTCTGAGAGAGTATCTAATATAGAGTAAGTCAGAATCCAAGTTCTAGTATAGAAGTCCAAGTTCTAGTATAGGAGTTAACTTACTGATAGGAATCGACAACTTGCACATAAACCCCATGATTCTTGCCGGCCAGCTAAATAATAGTGGAAAAGTGTAATCCATAACAAATCATAAAGAGTATAGTCATTTAGGTAAAAGGAATTCCAAGTAGTCTCTGTATAAAGAATGATACTAGATAGTAGTCATTCAGTACTATTTATATAATCTATATTCACTAGAATAGATATATGTGTATACTAGTTCTTTTGAGGGATTACCTTAGAAGGGTAGTGGTTGTCAAGTGGGGAGTTCCATTAGGAACGTTAATTAACATGTATAATCTCTACTTAGATTGTTTGCTAACTAACTGATCTATAGTTGGTTATTGTCTATCTAAGTAGTCTGAAGCGGAGATTCTAGAGGGGAATTCGTACTCCTTTTATACTTATTCAACAATATATCTGACATTTCAGAATATATAGAATATAGTACTTCCTATGGAGTAGTCCTATATGAGTCATAGGAAATATATAAGTCATAGGAAATACATGAGTCATAGGAAATACATAAGTCATAGGAAATACATGAGTTATAGGAATGGAGCTATGCCGAGGCTATGCTATATCCTCGAAGATGTACATAAGAGAGCAATTTCCACTGAATAATTAACTATTAGATTCGGCAGTTATAGAATAATAATAGATATAGAAAATATGAGATAAATAAAATAATAAAAAATAATATCTCTTATTATACTTCCCTACTTTGAACGAATTTTACTATATTAGTAATTCTGTTCTGCAATCCTTACTTCCACACATCCTATCTTGAGGGATAGTTAAAGTACATTGGTATTAATGTATTTATCATTAGGGAATTCATTCATAATATGATCTCGTTCTTGTTGAATAAAAGCTCAAGTGTCATCTCTTGTCTGAGGTCTTTGTTTTCCTCTTTTAGTACATCGTCTCTTGAAGGTGTCTTCTAGACTTCCTCTAACCTAGAAATTCTGAAGGATTTTAGTAGTAATATCATTGGCATTTACTTAGGAATCTTATTCTAGAGTATATCCTAACCATCTGACCTTGTATTGACGTTCATCAGATCATGGTACGATTCTGAATTCTAATACCTTTTCAACTTCATATCGATCATCTTTAATTGGTCCTGGTTCCAGAGATTGTGTGTTAGGGAACTAAGTATAATTGTTTTGATAATATGGTTTAAGTTTTGAAATATGAAAGGTATCATATATAAGATTAAGGTTAGGTTAAGGGGATAAGTCCAAACTATAATTATTTCGAGCATGATTAGCAGATATAATCAGAAAAGGGCCTAGCTATCGAGGTTTTAACTTAGGTGAAACGTTTGGTACATTTATGTTTTCTGAGGATAATATGACCTATTATCCAACTAAGAACTTAACTCTTTTATGACATTTATTCACCTGTATCGCTTGTGTCTTCTTAGCATCATAAAGTGCTTGTGAAGTATTATTATGATGTTTATTTGCTAGTGCAAATACGTTGATAGGACAAGGTAGTAGAGAGGCTCCTTAATATGTGCTAATTCCTAGTAAAGTTGTAAAAAGACTACTTTTTTTAGGACTATTAAATCTAGAGTTCAGCTTCAACTGAATTTCAGGTAATTTTTATAGCCAGTCAGATCCTTCGACTTTACACGCTCTTACTACTTGCAAGATTTCCTTATTCACGATCTCAAATTGTCCATCTATATCAGGGTGATACGCAGTAGATAGTTCCAATTTGATTCCATTCTTCCTAGCCCAATCCTGGAAGTATAATGACATGAAAAGAGTATCATGATCAAAAATAATATATAAAGAATATCCCATAATTGGTACTACATAAATATTAAAAGAAGCAGTACATTGTTCTACTGTGAAATTATCAGGAATAGGGATAAGAAACTTAAATCCTGATTGTCTATTAATAATCATCCAAAGGTGTAAAATACAGAGAATATGTTCTTCATCAGTAGGAATATTCAGATACAAAAGAGAACATTTACTAAAGACAGGAGCTAACTTAAGGAAATCCATCGAAATATCTGACCATAGTCTTTCTAGTATATATAAAGGAGTGACAATTCCGAAAGGTGGTTTGTTGGAATACTTTGTCTGTTGACAAGTATCACAAGTTCTGATATACTCCTTGAGTGACTCAGAGAAGGACTGGTATTGGTATCGGTTAGTAAGATATTTCATAGTTTTCTTAATTCTTCTATAAGCTATTGCTTTATATGCTTTATTGATTACTAGCTCGAGATAGTTCTTACCTTCAACATTGAAAGTGCTAGGCAAGACCAATCTCTATTGTCTATATATGTTTCTGATATATTAGAATCTATCTCTGATCCTATAATCCTTGCACTGTTCCAAGGCATCATAGTAATCTTTCCAGATGGGGCATACCTTCATATACACTTAGTATACTACTTTCATTCCATCTCCGAGATCTAACTATTGTGTGATAAAGAAATCTTTATTGTCTTTCTAACTTTCAGTAATATACTTATCATCAATAAACCTGTTGAGGGTTGGTTCGATTTGTTGGTTAAAATTGATAATGGTGGGTTTCTTCTTTTTATAGGTAGTGGTGTTGTGTCCTAGTCATTTGTAGAAATTGCAATGTCGACTAGAGGATTGGAATGATTCGGCGGAAATGATGATAGGAGTATCATCAACTACTACTCATTTCTGGGAATAAGTAGTAACTGTAGCGGTCTGGAAGACATTGTTGTTGTTACTTCTAGAAGGAATTGGTACAGAGTTCTATGGTTATTGAGGTGCGATTGGTGTATTGCAGTAGATTTCTCTCATGTAGTTGCTGAGAACTTCTTCATGAGAGTTAGTAGGAGGAGAAGCGGAAATAGATTCGGCTATTTTCTTATAAAAATCTTGGACTACATTGAGGTTGTCCAAACAGTTCTTAAGGAATTCTTTCTCCTTCTGAAGAACTAGATCTGTGAGGGTATAGTTGAGGCTGCTATGTTCCAAAGTATTGCAAATGGTGCAGATCTTAATTGCAAATATACGATTATATATCATATGAGACTTGCCATGTGTAGGACAATAGAAATCTTGGCACGCGGACCAATATATATACTTATGTTGCTGATAGTTGGTATGGAT
>WHUY01000212.1:0-35205 GCA_015179035.1 Tirmania nivea
AACTTTTTCCTTCTTCTAACTCGATTATTATATCTTGTAGACTATGAGAGGGAAGAGTAGATTGTATCTCCTTTCTAAAGATTTTTGTAAAATCTCTGTACTGAGATGGTAATCGATTAGTAAGTTCATTAAGATTCTTAGTCGCAGTTATTGTAATGAATGATACTAGATAGTAGTCATTCAGTACCATTTATACAATCTATATCTACTAGAACGGATGAATGTGTATGCCAGTTCTTCTGAGGGACTACCTCAAAAGGGTAGTAGTTGTCAAGTAGGAGTTCCATTAGGAACATTAATTAACAGGTATAATCTCTGCTTAAATTATTTGCTAACTAACTAATCTATAGTCAGTTGTTGTCTGTCTAAGTAGTCTATAGAGGAGATTCCAGAGGGGAATTCATGCTTCTTTTATACTTGTTCAACAATGTATCTGACAGTTCAGAATACATAGAATACAGTACTTACCATGGGACAGTGCTATATAAGTTATAGGAAATATGAGTCATAGGAAATACATGAGTCATAGGAAATACATAAGTCATAGGAACAGGGCTATGCCGGGGCAGTGCTATATCCTCGAGGGTGTATACGAGATGGCCAGTTCCACTGAATAACTAACTACCAGATTTAGCAATTATGGAATAATGATAAATATAGAAAATACGAAATAAACAAAATAATAAGAAATAACATCTCTTATTACACTTCCCCACTTTGAATAGATTTTACTATATCAGTAATTCTGTTCTGCAATCCTAGCTTCTACGCATCCTATCTTAAGGGATAGTTGAAGTACCTTGGTGTTGATATATTTGTCATTAGGGGATTCATTTATAATACGATCTCATTCTTGTTGAATAAGAGCTCGAGTTTTATCTCTTATTCGAGGTCCTTGTTTTCCTCTTTTAGTACGTCGTCTCTTGAAGGTGTCTTCTAGACTTCTTCTAACCCAGAAATCCTGAAGGATTTCAGTAGTAATATCTTTGGCGTTTACCTAGGAATCATGTTTTAGAGTATATCCTAACCATCTGACCTTGTATTGACATTCACCAGATCGTAATGCCGTTCTGAATTCTAATACCTTTTCAACTTCATATCGATCATCATTGATTAGTCTTAATTCTAGAGATCGTCTGTTAGGGAACTGAGTATGATCGTTTTGATAATATAGTTTGAGTTTTGAAATATGAAAGGTATCACATATGAGATTGAGGTCAGCTTGAGGGAATAAGTCTAAACTATAATTATTTCAAGCATAATTAGCAGATATGATTGAGAAAAAGCCTAGCTATCGAGGTTTTAACTTACGTGAAACGTTTGGTATATTTATATTTTCCAAGGATAATATAATCTGTTATCTAACTGGGAACTTAACTGTTTTATGACATTTGTTCGCCTATATCACTTGTATCTTCTTGGTATCACAAAGTGCTTGTGAAGTATTATTATGACGTTCATTTGCCGGTGCAAATGCGTTGATAGGACAAGGTAGCAGGGAGGCTCCTTGACATGCACTAATTCCTAGTAAAGTTGTAAAAGGACTACTTTTTCTGGTACTATTAAATCTAGAGTTCAGCTTCAACTGAATCTCAGGTAATTTTTATAGCTAGTCAGATCCTTCGACTTTATATGCTCTTACTACTTGCAAGATTTCCTTATTCACAATCTCAGATTGTCTGTCTGTACAAGGGTAATATATAGTAGATAGTTCCAATTTGATTCCATTCTTCCTAGCCTAGTCTTAGAAGTGTAATAATATGAAAAGATTCTCATGATCAAAAACAATATATAAAGGATATCCTATAATTGGGACTACATAAATGTCAAAAGAAGCGGTATGATGTTTTGCTATAAAATTATCAGGAATAGGGATAAGAAACTTAAATCTTGATTATCTATCGACAATCATCCAAAGGCGTGAAATACAGATAATATGTTCTTCATCAGCAGGAATGTTTGAATATAAAAAAGAATATTTGATAAAAACAGGAGCTAACTTAAGGAAATCCATCGAAATATCCGACCACGGTCTTTGTAGTACATGTAAAGGAGTGACAATTCTGAGAGGTAGTTTGTTAGAATACTTTGTCCATTGACAAGTATCACAACTTCTGATGTACTCTTTGATGGACTCAGAAAAGGACTAGTATTGGTATTGGTCAGTAAGATATTTCATGGTTTTCTTAATTCCGCTATGAGCTATTGCTTTATATGCTTTATTGATTATTAGATCGAGATAGTTCTAACCTTTAATATTGAATATACTGGGCAAGACCAATCTCCATTGTCCATATATGTTCTTCATATATAAGAATCCATCTCTGATCCTATGATCCTTGCGTTGTTCGGAGGCATCATAATAATCTTTCTAGATAGGCCATACCTTCATACACGCTTAGTATGTTTCTTTCATTCCATTTCCAAGATCCAACTATTGTGTAATAAAGAAATCTTTATTGTCTTCCCAACCGTCTATGATGTGCTTATTGTCGATAAGCCTGTCAAGGGTTGGTTCAATCTATTAATTGAAATCAATAATCATAGATTTCTTTTTTTCATAGGTAGTGGTATTATACTCTGGGCGTTTGCAGAAGTCACAACATTACCTAGAGGATCGGAATGATTCTGCAGGAATGATGATGGGAGTTTTATTGACTACTACTCACTTCAGGGAACGAGTAGTGACTACTGCAGTGTGGAAGTCATTACTGCTTCCAGAAGGGATTAGTGTAGGGTTCCATGGTTGTTGAGGTACGATTAGTGCGTTTTGGCAGATTTTTCTTATATAGTTATTGAGTGCTTCTTCACGAGAGTTAGTGAGAGGAGGAGTAGAAACCAATTCGGCTATTTTCTTATAAGAATCTTGGACTATGTTGAGGTTGTCCAAACGGTTCTTAAGGAATTCCTTATCCTTCTGAAGAACTAGATCCGTGAGGGTACAGTTGAGGCTACTGTGTCCTAAAGTATTGCAGATAGCGCAGATCTCCACTGCAAATATACGGTTGCATATTATGTAAGAGCTGCCATATACGGGACAGTAAAAATTTTAACATACGGACCAATGCATATGCTTATGTTGCTGATAGTTTGTATGGATGAGGGTAATATTGATAGGAGTTGGTGTTAATGGAGGAGTTAAGGGCTTCTTTTCTTCATCCTTAGTTGCTTCTTATGGAACGGGTTCCACCTTGAGTTCTTCAGTATTATTGGATTAGTACCTATTAAATAGTTTGGTATCGATAGAGGTAAGAAATACTTTATCAGAGGTGTCTGACTTGTAGCTAAGTACTTCATACTCATAGTCATCTTCTACTTCCTCTTCATAGTAGGGGTAAAAAACGTAGTGTTCGAGCTCCGCAGCTCATCCATTGTATTTGTTATAGTCGCAATTGACGTACTGGAAGTTGATAGCTCTGTGAGAAATAATTTTTGATGAAGAGGCTTATGGGTATGCAGAGGAGATTAAAGCATTAGTATAGAGATAAGGAGGAGGATCGATACTGGTAGGAATATAATCATCCTCAGTAGTGGGAACGTTGAGGTATTTATGCTTTCTTGATAAAGTATCTACTATGAAGTTCTCTTTTCCTGCTATATACTAAATTTCGTAATCAAATTCTATAAGGACTTCCTGCCATTGCCTGAGTTTCTGGCTTGTAGGCTTCTAAGTGTGAAAGATGACTAATGGTTTATGATCTATAAGGATAGTAAACTTATGACCTTTAAGTTGTACTTCAAAAAATTTTAATGAGTCAATGATTGCCAATAATTCCTTTTGGAAGGTTAGATAATTTAATTGAGCTGGATTAAATTTTCTAGAGTAGAAGCACAATGGTTTAATATGAGTAAGGGGGCCTTGACCAATCCAAAATCCTAGACCTATGTCACTGGTGTCACAAATTAAATATTTGGGTTCGGTAGATACATTATTTCAGGGTTTTAAAATATGAGGAGAATTTACAAGTTCTTTCAGTTTTTCAAATACTGTGTTATGCATGTCTGTCTATTCCCATTTCTTAGTCTCTTCTTATAATTCCGATAGTATGCTTATATAAGATGCCAAGCCAGGAATAAAATGACTAAGATAATTAATGATTCCAAGAAAACCTCAGAGGTCTTTCTTCCTCTTAGGAGTAGGAAATATTAATATTATTATTCTCTTTATAGGATCAATATATAGTCTATCTGAAGCTAAAACGTGACCTAAGATTTCTAGTCTATCTGTAAAGAATTGATATTTGCTTATTTTTAGAAAGAATCCTTCATCTTGTAAGCATTATAATACTATCATAAGAGTAGCAATATGCTCTTTATAAATCTCAGTAAAGATAATAATATCATCAATGTAGACTATTAAATCCTTATAGAGCCTATCCTTGAATACTTTATGCATTACTCGGACCATAGTAGCTAGTGCGTTACAGTCTCTTTATTGCATGACTCTACTTCTATAATATCCTAAGTGCATCAAGAATGTAGAATGTTTCTCTGATTCTAGATCAATTCTGATATTATGATAGCTATCTACTAGGTCTAATTTTGACCAAACAGGATTTGCCACTACTAGTTTAATTAATTCATTAATATCAGGTAGTGGTATGTAGTCTAGTTCGACTACGAGATTATGGTCTCGATAGTCGTTAACGAATCTGGCTTCTTCCGGTTTGTCTCTTTTAGGAATTGTAAATATAGTGACTGTATTAGTGTCATTTTCTGTTCGGTAGATTTGTCCTATCTTCTTGTCTCCAGTAATTCTGTTGTAGATTTGTTATCTGAATTGGTGGCCTGATAATCTCCATCGTGGTATCCATATTGCTCCAGGTTTTTGTTTAATATAGTAGTTAACTTTTCTGAGAGGCGGTAAGTCCCGTAGAATTTCTTTTGGAAATAATTTGAGAAATTCTGTTATTGGATTAAATTGCTTTTACATAGATGACACTGTAGTTATAATATCTGCTTCTATATTGGTATCTTCCACTTCACTAATAGTATCCCAACCATCTGGTTCACTGTAGTCTGTAACTGTCTTACAAGTTACTTCTAAGTAGGCAGTTCTAATTCCATTTTCAATAGTTCTAGAACCTTTCTACATTTTCAAGGGAAAACGAGCAATATTTTCAGGCTGAATAGTAACTAGTTCCTGTCCTGCAGGGATTATGGCATAAACCTTGATAAGTGTAGGTTCCCCAAGAATCATATCCCAGTTATTGAAGTATGTTACATAGAAGGTACGTTCTTTTACATATCCTATCTAATTTAATTTGATTGTACACGTCTTATCAATTGTTGCCTTGGATTCTTTCATAGCTGTACTTAAAGATATTTTCTCAATATTTTTTGTCAGTATTTTATATAAGTATATAAATGCAGAGTTAATCAAATCTCCTCCCTTGGTTTGGAGATCTATCAATGCTAGAGCTAGTCGGTCGTTTACTCTAACATAAACCTTATTGTAGTCAATTAGTTATATTGACAAGGGTCATTCCTTGATTTTATCTTTGTTGACTTTCGATGTAGTGGTTATGGTGAGGTCTTATGCTGCAGTTCACAAGGGTACCTTATTCTGTCAGCTTCCTACAATCCTTGTAAGAATTCCGGGGTTCCAACACCATAGACATTCTCATCTCTTATCAGTTGCATCCTTGTCTTATTGTCCAATTTTTTAGTGATAGTGATCCTAATCAGATTCATTTTGTTTGTCGTGATTGGGTTTGAAGGAGGGTTTATTGCCATTGCCTATAGTTTGATCATTGTCGATTATGCAGTCTCTTCATTGATTTCGGTCTTATATTAGTAGATTTTCGATTTTAGTCGGCGGGGTCCAGTTGGTGTGTGTGGTAGGGCAATTTCTTTCTTTGACAGCTTCATATGACTCTGCTTAGATGCACTGAGTTGGTCATATGTCTATTCGTCCTTGATTAATGGAATTAATGTTGTAGACATGTATGCCAGTAGAGTGATTGAGAAACTTTCTTCTTTGACTTCTTCTGATATTGATTGTTTATCCTTAGTATCAATCAATTAATCTGCATTTCGGTGAGCCAGTTGGCGAAATTGATTTGATGCCCATATATCGTCCATCCTTATAAGGTATAGCAGTTTCCCATTACTTCCATAAAATGTCTTTACTGGTGGATAGTATTAGAAAATCTCTGAATGCCATTATAAAGCCGAAGAATTTTGGTTTCTTCCCTTTTTCTCTTAGATATTGATTATAGGTTGTGAGAGCACTTCCTTGAAGTAGAAATCCTAGAATTTCTAAAACTTCGGTCTTCTTTAAATCAATTCCCTTTATTTTCAACCAGCATTGAACTACCATTACCCAAGAGTCAAAATATTGTAAGTCTCACCATTTTTTATCAGTGCCATTTAGTTTCTCTAGTAAATCAATTTTGATTCCTTTGATTTTCTTGGGTGAGGTAAGGTTGTTTGCCAAAATCATTCCAGTGGTAGATTCCCATTATTAATATTCTACTGATTTTCCTCACTGAGTTCTTTTAGGTTTAGGTATACAAGCTAATGATGAGATAGTATCATCTAAGTCAGAGCTATTGCTTGGATCATTATTATCTGGTCCGCCTTGTGCTCCAAATCGTTGTTATTGTTATTGACCAGTATTTTTATTTTCTCTATTGTTACTATTATTATCTTCATTTTCTTCATTGTCGTCCAGTTCCTATGTTTCGTCTAGAGGAGGTGGAGGACTTTTGGAGCTTCCTATTTCTTGTACTGATATAGTATTCTTCTGAGTAAACTCTTTACCTTTGTCTTTATCCTTCGTCAGAGTTCGAGCAAACATTTCGAGTAATCTTAGGATTGGCTTAAACCAATCTTCTGCTGAAGTGGAAATTTCTTGCAACTGAGTACTGCTTAGCATAAAGGCCATTAATTCATCCCAATTTTTTATAAGCCAATACTTCTGTTTCAAAAGTCCTACCATTGGTTTTCTTAGTTCCTCTCTAATAAATACTCCCAGTTCCAAATCTTTTTCTCTAAATAGATATGACGTTTACCATAGATAGTATCTTACTACTGCTTCCATTAAGAGTCCAGTATCTACAAGATGATATTCCTGTATTACTCCAAGGATTTGTATATATTTTAAGATTTCATATATATGGGGTATATATTCATCAAAAAATATTTTTGTTACTTGAAGAAGAACCATTTCAAATGTGATTTCATAGTCTGATGGATAATCAGACATAGGTTTCAGAGTTATTTTTTCCTTTATAACTTGGATCTATTACTCCTTCTGTGGCAGGATCAATGATTCTGGTCTTTTTGGAAGTATGTTTAACTAATTCTTGAATTTCTTCAGGTAGTATAGTCAAACGTCTTAACCTCTTGGTCCGTTTTCTAGCTGCAGATACCATTCTGTCTAATACTAATTCTTATTTAAGTTTGCTTTGATGTCAATTATTGCTCCACAACCTATTAGTTTTAATTGACAGATTCGATATTTAAGTTACTTTTCCGCTTTAGCGCCTTATTGTTCTGGCAGTATTGTTGAAGAAGATTTATTGGATATCCGCTCGACTGAGGATAATGTTGGCTCAGTTGATAGTAATGATGGTATGGTAGCTTGGCAAAGTCCGAATACGTTTTACTGGACCTGATTCGTCTCCTACTTCTGAGTCGTCCGGCAAGAGTGTTTCTTTTTCTGATTATAATGTTGAAGTAGATGTTGAGGGTGTTGAGACTTTCGTTGAGATGTTGTCTGGTATGGAGGAGGCAGTTCGTGAGCCGTGGGATGATGATCGTTTC
Source organism: Tirmania nivea (assembly GCA_015179035.1). Taxonomy (NCBI): domain Eukaryota; kingdom Fungi; phylum Ascomycota; class Pezizomycetes; order Pezizales; family Pezizaceae; genus Tirmania; species Tirmania nivea. The sequence continues at coordinate 7,771 of WHUY01000212.1, forward strand.
CTTGTTGCGCCGATTATTCCTGGGACCTATGGTGCCGGTTTTTCGTTTATGTACCACGTTATGCGTTTCCAGTGTGGTATTTTGGATTGCCAGGAGTGCAAGTTTCTTTGTCGAGGGTATTGGGAAAAGTGTCAGGAACGGGGGTGGGATACTTTTATGTGGGGAACCACTGCCCGTTAGAGCTCTGCTTAGCTTGCTTCTAAGTCTTGTGGTATACTGCAGTTGAGAGTCTGATGTCTCGTTGGTTGTTGTTATAGCTAGCTGAATTTATGACGTCGTTGTTTATTCGAGATGCGTTACACTAAAAGTGTAGAAGAATATCGTCAAGGTTGATCAGGCCTTGGGATGAGGTAAGAGGTAGTAAAGATTAACTTTTGATGTTAAAAAAAATATAATGAATGATACTAGACAGTAGTCTTTCAGTACCGTTTATACAATCTATATCTACTAGAACAGATATATATATACTAGTTCTTCTGAGGGACTGTCTCAGAAAGGTAGTAGTTATCAAGTGGGAGTTCTGTTAGGAATATTAATTAACAAGTGTAATCTCCACTTAGATTGTTTACTAACTAACTGATCTGTAGTCGGTTGTTATCTGTCTGAGTAGTCTATGGAGGAGATTCTAGAGGGGAATTCGTACTCCTTTTATACTTGTTCAATAACATATCTGATAGTTCAAAATATATAGAATATGGTACTTGTTATGAGGCAGTGCTACATAAGTCATAAGAAATATGAGTTATAGGAAATACATGAGTCATAGTAAATACATAAGTCATAGGAATGGAGCTATACCAGAGCTATGCTACATCCTCGAGGGTGTACATAAGATGGCCAGTTCCACTGAATAACTAACTACCAGATTCGGTAGTTATGAAATAATAATAAATATAGAAAACATGAGATAAATAAAATAATAAGAAATAATATCTCTTATTACAGTTATTTTTATAACTTTGTGAACATCCCCATTAGTGAACTTCTAATAATCCTATTCCCTAATCTCAATAAGTCCAATATACTAAGTCTCTACAAGTACTTTATCAAAGTCAGTAAAATCAGTAACCTCTTCAATCTCCAATACTCTCTTAAGCTCGAGCCTATAAGGAGTGGTGACTTATAGCTTATTACAATTGGTGATGATCCAATCTATTCCCAAAATGAGTAGAAGATTTGGTTCGAGGCATGCAACCTCAATTACTAGGTCAAGGGTTTCGTTTGGCCCTGATCATATATCAGGGATATCCATCTGCAGGTTCTACACCTGCACTATACTAGACTTCTTGAGAATCAAGCCATCAGCACTCTCTAGTTTCAGTCTTTTCTCCCTCTTAACTCAAAGCAATATTATCAATTCAATGAAATCAGAATCGACAATCATAACTTCTGTACTAGTATCAACTAAAGTATTAATAGAAAGATTACATTTAATTCCTCTATATATCTATAATAACTTAACAGAAATAAGAAATATTAACCTATTAGACTTCAATACTATTCATACCAGATTTTCCTACTAAAAAGAGATCTTATATTCTATCTAAAAAAATATCTAGTATCACTACCTTTCATGGTCTTTTTTGAAGTTCACCGACAAGAGGAGCCACTTCATTATTAGCTTTTCTTTTTATCTCTATTTTTGTATTTTTATTTAGTAAAGAAGAAAAAGTGAAGGAAGATAAATTGCGAGAAACAAAAGTAATAAAAGTGAGGTCAATATCCATAGGTTCCTTAATATGTTCCTCCTTCTAACTACTAATAGAGATATTCTTCTTCATAATACAAATAGAAAACCAATCCTATAAGACTATCTGACCCAATATACTAGATAGCCTATATCTCTAATAGTTCGAATTTTCCCCATAGTCCAACTCATCATCACTGATAATCTTACCAAAAGAAATCTCCAGTAGCTCTACGATAGCTACCACTATTACTACTTTCTTTACTTCCTCCTTGACTTTTCCCTTTCCCTTTACTTCTGCTAATAGTTTCTATTCCACTGCACAGTTACTTATCATATAGGACTTGTATCTATACTTGATATACTACATATCTCTGTTCCAAGCCTACTACATAGTATAAGTTACTGTATCTTAGTTAGGCTCTTTTTTCTTCTTAGAGGAAGTGTTGGACTTAGGTTTGAATTTGGTGTCAGGCTTAGTTTTTACTTTCTGCTTCACCTTTAAGATTTGGTCTTTAAAATTTTTAGACTTCTTTTCATTAGTCTTAGGAGTGGAGGCTGTCTCCTTCTTTATACCTACAGCCTATTCTTTTTGACAGAACTAGCTTTATACATGTACCTCTCTTATCTTTTTATACTTGACCTAAGACCCAGTATTGGCGATAGCCTAAAAGCACATCTCTATACTAGCAGGCACCTTATTAAGAATGTCTTTATCAGTAATAACCCAGACTATGTAAGTTCTAGTCTCTAGTTAAATAGCTATGATTAGGTACTTCCAGAGCTATTCTCATGATAGTTTCACTACCAACTGATGAACCTTGACTTTGGCAATGAAATACTTCATTGCTTCAACTTTCTTCTAGTACTCCTTCTAAAGGGAGATCTTCACATCATATTGCTCATACTAGTTCTGGTGAGCATTAATAAATTCTTGCTTAAAGATATTAAATATATCCTATTTGACCTATCTATAATTAGTATTTGGTATTTGCTTATACTAGTTGGCATAATACTATATGCTTACTCTACTCGTTAATAGATCTGCTATGTATAGGATCTTTTTACTATAGGTAGAATATGTTAGTGGCATATATTTAAATATATAGTCTATCTTCATTAAGAATTCCTTCAGCTTACTTGAAGTTCCATTGAACTTCGGAGGTAATAGGAAGTTTTAAGGTTTTTTCTTTTCAAAAAGAACCTTTGTCTTCTTAGTTGGGAGAGGAAAAGATAGTAGTGGTAGAGATAATAGTAGTAGAGGTACTAGAACACCCATTATACTAGTGCGGATATCTTAGATAAAGCTATTAGTGTAGATCAATCGAGTGTATTTGGTGGTATTTAGTTAGTCGATTAGCTACTCTTGGTAGTTCTTGAGCTTATATTTATGAGTTTAAATTAATCGGAAGAGAGCTTCTACTAATTCCTAATTTGTCTCACAACTTTGAATACACTTATCTTATTCTTGTTTGCTTGCTTTCTACATCTAATGGCCAACCTTACCTACATCAGCCTTAATAGTATCGAACTTGGTTTTTGCTATATCAATGATGGCCCCTATATCCTGTATAAGCTTATCAGTCAGTATTTTCCACTATTTCTCTAACATCTTACTAATAGATATAATTAATTATTGAACTGCATCCTGTTGTCCTTCTGTTTGGCCCTTGAGAGCAGCTACTTCTTTAGTTACCTACTGTCGTAGTAACTTAAGGTCTTCGTATATAGCTTTTAAGCTATTGAAAACTACTTTATAAGCCTCCTTAGATTTGACTAATAAATATACTTATACTTGTAGACCCTTAGTAAGGTCTACCAGTTCGGCTCATTGGCAGTCGAACTCAATGGCTCCATCTTGAATAATATGAGCCAGTAACTAGTCATATTATTCTTAACTTATTATAGGATATATAGCTCGAGTAGGGTATAGTAGTGAATATTGTGATCATTATGAGAAGTGATTGCTACCTCCGCAATAAGTAAGTCACTGGGTTGGTTCCCATTAATATAATAGACTTGGCAAAAACCCTTGCAGGTATGATGTTAGTTCATTTGGAAAGTATTAGGGCTATTGCCTAAAAAATTCTATCCCTCGAGATAGAATATTTTCTATTAGTATATCTTGGAATTCATCTTCCATATTAGTCACTAATTATACAAGATTGTATAGTTGTTGTATAATAGTATAGGGTGTGATATTTGAGAGTATAAGAGATTGGTAGGACTGGTGAGGCCCTCTTAGTGTTTGAGAATTAGACATAGTTTGTTTGAGTATACTAGTAATAAATAAGATAAGAATTACTTATCTATAAAGTAATATCATGAAGATCCTATTCACTCTTATAACACTCCAGCAACTAAAGAATAGGACGGCCATACTTTTGCTGCCGCAACAATATTTATTCCATAACTTAGAATAAAATCCTATAGCAAAAAGTTCAATCTACTTTAGTTCTTTCTGATAAATCTTATTTTACAATACAAAATAAATCTTTTATTAGTTAGGAATAAAGTAAACTAGACTTAGAACTTTATAGGCTTCATATACTTAAGGTACTCTTGCTTTCTAATACTCTTTATAGTAGAATTAAATTCAACTAGGAACAACTCTCACTATTTATAATATATGGTAATGGTAGATATTTCTTAATAAAATATTTTAGGGGATACATACCTACTCGTTACTTCTTTGGAATTTCTTCCTAAGTATTATGCCATCTATACCTTTATTAACGCAGTTGTAATCTATACTTGTTGTCATAGATTACTAACCCAAACATGGAGAAGATTCCCAAGCCTATATATTTTATATATTTCGCTTAAGCTGACTTATTTCATTAAAGAATACTTACTCAAGATAACTAATTTCTACTTCCAATATAATGCCAATTCCCAATACTATCGAGTTATTACCTGGTAGTATTATAGAGTCATCTATTTGAACTTCCAGCAGTATTTTCTTAATAGTATCTAGTATCTATTGAAAATAATTTTTAATTGCTCATAACTGTATTAATAAAAACTCATAAATTACAAATAGATTATCATTGGATAAGTATCAATACGTAAAAGATCATAAAATCTTAATTCATCTCAATACTTAAATTATTTATAAAGTTGTTATTAGTAATAAATAAATTTCCTCATAGATTTAATTAACCTTACTAAAGGTCTTATAACTCTATAAGTATTACTCCGATCATAAAATGGATTGCAGAAATGCAATCAGAGTGGAGAATAGGCCTAGATATAACTTTGAAATATTAAATTCAAAAAACTTTATATTTTAATCCTATCTTTAGCCTTAGCTCAGAGTGTACTCCCTTATAATATCACCAGATGCACTTTGGTCTAAAGTACATCCTCATGGCTTCATTATTTTATTTATTTTTACTAAGTTATTTTCCTAAAGTTCAAGGTAATAACTTCAGTTTAGGGTAATGCTAAGACATCAGGATAATGGCTAGAATAGCTAATATATATACATATAGTCAGTATATTAATCTAGTTATAACTATTGAACCATTAATCAGATACTTATGAAACTTAAACCATAGCTCCCTCAAGGGTCTATGGACGTGCAATAAGGGTCTTAACCATCTATAATGATTATAAACTACTTCAAGGTTCATACCCATTTTATATACTTATCTCTTATAGACAAGTATTAGAAACATTTATACTATACTACTATGAGTATACTTAGAGTCCATATGGACACCTAGAGTCGTTCTATAAGAGTTCAAGTACCTATAGTAGGGCTGAATATTACCCCATAACAGGAGGATGAATAATAAGTATTAGTATTATATGAAGTGTAGTTTGTAAGTAACGAAATTCTTAGCATTATAGGGTGTATACTATATGTTCATAGGTTATTTGATCGAATTACTATTCATTCCTATATATTCTAGATACTATTAATTTAGTGATTATACAGCTAGGATTTTATTTGAATATATATTCATGTAAAGAAAAGTATATAAAAGGATTTAGAGGTGGAGGATATTATTAGTCATATGAATATAGAAATAAATAAATATAGAAATATGCAGAAAGGTAGTAAATGTATAGACGGAAAAATAAATATTGGCATCTATATATGGATAGTTAAATCGTAGGCTAGATGAGTGAATAGATGAATATTGGATGAATAAATAGTTGGACAAATGAATTATCAGATAAAGGAATAAATAGGCCATGAATAAATAAATATTCCAATAAATGAAACAATAGTATAAAGTGTATAGGCAATTGAAGGTATTAGGGTAATAGATATATAAGTAAGTAGATAAGTAAATAAGTAGTAGTAGGAATGAAGCTATGATTGAACTATAGAGGATATATAAACCTAAGATGATTCAGGAGTCCAAGGATATATAGTAAAGCCATGAATGAACTCAATTAATTCAGAGGTCTACGGAAGATCCTAATCGATTTAAGAGTCCACAGCAAGTCATATGATCTATAGACAATTCATGGATAAATGAGGAAATGATAGATGGATCATATTTTAGACCATAGGAATCTAAGTATTTAGGATAAAACAGAAATATATAGAATAAGTAAATAATTTTTGCTGATGATAATTATAATAGAAGTTTAAATCTTAAGTAACAATTGCTTATAGGTTCTATGACCTTCTATTACTAATCAGTTATTATACAGATCTTCTATAATCTTCTATTATTAACTAGTTACTATATATAGCTTCTATGATCTTTTATTATTTAGTTGATATATATATATAAATGGCTTATACATATAATAAGTTAGTATTAGTTCTATAAATAACTATAATAGAAAGTATTAGCTATCATCAGTATCTACTGTAATAATCTACTATTACTACATATTATAAATAGTGAGAGTATTTCTCAATTGAATCTAATTTTATCATCAAAAGTACTTTAAGTATATAAATCTTATAAAGTTCTAAGTCTAGTTTACTTAATTTTTAACTAATAAAAGAATTATTTTATATTATAAAATAAGATCTGTCAGAAAGAATTAAAGCAAATTGAACTTTCTATTATAGAATTTTATTCTAAGTTGTAAAATAAATATTATTGTACTGGTATAAGTATAGCTATCCTATTCTTTAGTTATTAGAGTACTATAAGGGTGAATAGAACTCTCGTAATATTACTTTATAGACAAATAATACTCATCTTATTTGTAAATTATATACTCGAATTATTATATCTAACTTCTAGATACTAAGAGAGGCTAGCCAACTATTATAGCTCGATACTAAGACGGCTTTATTGTAATAATGTGAGTAAATAGTCTTACTAGTAAGTGAGTAGCAAGTGACTAGTAAGTAATAAAATCACTTAGCATAAGTAAATACTAATATTCAAATAATAAAATAGCTATATAGCTTTCTATAGCAAGTAAAGTAATAGTTAGCAAGGGCAGAAGTTCAATTGGTTTATCTTATCATTATTATATTGAAATTAGGAGTTCGATCACTATCTATTATTGATATCAATTGAGATTAATATATATAATAGTATGTAGTTAGTATCTATAAAAGACCCTTTAGCTCTCTTTTTTATTCTTCTCTTCTTTTTCTATATAACGTCTTATATTTTAGTCTTGCTAATATGATTCTTTATAACTATATCCTGTTTATACTCTAGTAGTAGTTATGGAGCCAATGCAGGTCATACTTCTTTATCTATATCCTATATCTTTACAGTAATGCCTTATATCTTCACTAATCAATACTAATATTATCTATTATCCTTAGTTTTCATTTTCAGCTACATGCATATTTAAGAGTATATAGTGATGATCTATATCTTTCATCTTCATTTTCAACTATATATGTATTTAAGAGCATATATTGATGATTTATATCCTTGTAATACCTTATATCTCTACTTAAGTACTAATAAGTGTTTTAGCAGCTACTATAAGTATTATCTATTGTTCTTGACTTTTGTCATTGTCTAAATATATATATAAAAATATACTATTCCTATTTATGTTTCTATAGTACCTTGTATCTATAGCTATTGATATATATTCGAGTAGTTGATACTAGTATTGCTTAATATCTATAGTCTCACCTATAGTCTTATTTATAGTCTTGTCTATAGTCTATATCTTTATAATACCTTGTATCCTAGCAGTTGATATAAGTATTACCTTTAATTTATATTCTTATAACTATGATACCTATAGTACACTATTGAGTAGTATATACTATAGTGATATCAATTCTTATAACTATATTACTAATAATATACTGTAGAGTAGTATATACCATAACTATATTTATACTTATATATACTTTCTAGAATTATGTCTATGATCTATACTACAGTCTACACTATTATATTATATTATATCCCTACTACTCTACCAAGTATAATAATATGGCTAATAGATCTATATTACTACTATCATTTATCTGATATTAACAGACCCTATGTTATACTATGTCTAGATATCATATGAGCCCTATTCTCCCTTTTAGTACTCTATCAACTAAAAAATAGGATGGCCATATTTATATTACTACAATAATATTTATTTTACAACTCAGAATAAAATCCTATAATAGAAAGTTTAATCTGCTTTGATCTTTTCTAACAGATCATATTTCATAATAGAAAATAAATCTTTCGCTAGTCAGGAATAAAGTAAACTAGACTTAGAACTTTATAGACTTTATATACTCAAGATACTTTTATTTTTAAATATTCTTGATAGTAGAATTAAATTTAACTAGGAACTATTCTTACTATTTATAATGTATAATAATAGTAGATATTTCTTGATAAAATATTTTGGGGGATACATACTTATATATTACTTCTTCAGAATTTCTTCCTAAGTATTATGCCATTCATACCTTTATTAATGTAGTTGTAATTTATACTTATCATTATAGATTACTAGTCTGAATATAGAGAAGATTCTCATGCTTATATATTTTATATATTTCGCTTAAGCCAACTTATTCTATTAAAGAACACTTAGCTAAGATAACTAATTTCTACTCCCAATATAATGCCAATTCCCGATACTTATAAACAACTATCTGATAGTATCATAGAGTCATCTATTTAACCTTATAGTAGTAGTTTCTTAATAGTGTCTAGTATCTATTAAAAATAATATTCAACTGCTTATAACTCTATTAATAAAGACTCATGGGTCATAAATAGATTATCATTAGATAAGCGTCAATATATAGAAGATCATAGAATCTTAATTCATCTCGATGCCTATATTATTCATAGAGTTGTTATCAGTAATAGATAAATTTCCTCATAGATTTAATTAACCTTACTAAAGGTTGTATAAATCTATGAATATTACTCTGATTATAAAATAGATTATGGAAATAGAATCAGAGCAATGAATAGGCCTAGGTATAACTTTGAAATATTAAATTTGGAGAATATTATATTTTAACTGTATCTTTGAGATTAGCTTAGAATGTACTCCCTTATAATGTTACCAGATATACTTTAGTCTAAAGTACGCCCTTGTGGCTTCATTATTTTATTTATTTTTACTAAGTTATTTTCCTAAAGTTCAGGGTAATAACTTTAGTTCAGGATAATGCTAAGACTGAAGAGTAAAGGCTAGAATAGCTAGTATATATGTATATAGTTAATATATTGATCTAGGTATAACTATTAAACTATTAATCGGATTCTTATGAAACTTAAACTGTAGCTCCCTCAAGGGTCCACAGGCATGCTATAAGGGTTTCAACTATCTACGATAGTTATAAACTACTCCAAGGTTCATATCTATCTCATATATTTATCTTTTGTAGATAGATAATAAAAACATTTATATTATACTGCTAAGAGTGTATCTAGAGTCTATATGGATATTTAGGGTCGTTCTATAAGAGCTCAAGTACCTATGATAGGGCTGGATATCACCCTGTGACAGTGCCTCCCTCTTTAAAGTTCTTGTCTGTAAAAATCTAATTGATTATATAACTAGAATTAGTATTGCTACTAATAACTATTGATAAAGCTTAAAAACTAGTTTTTATATATAATAGCTGAAACATAGCTACGTACGTCTTATTGTACCCCAAGGACAGGAAATAGCATAACAAATATAAGTAGAAAACAAAAATTACATGAAAAATAATTTTAAAAAACCTAAAGCCTAATAGAAAAAAAATTAAAAATCCTCATAAGATAATATCAGGGTCCCATAGTTTACAAGGATTATCTAAATAGAATTTCTGAATGATTTTGGAGCTTCCATCCTTTAAATTCTTATATGGTTCCTATGTGTTATCATCAGGACTATAACCCTTCTAGAAAACTAAGTACATAACTCTTCTCTTCCAAAACTCACTAGTCCTAACTTTCTCTATCTAGTACTCTGATTCTTTTAGATTGATAGGAGGAAGTATTAGCAAATATCTGTCAGCAATTGTGTTATGGTGGTAGAGTTATAACAGACTAATGTAGAAGACAAAGTATATTTTGTCAATCCTTAAGGGAAGTTCTAATTCATAAGTATATGTACTAATGAGTCATTTGATTCTAAACTTCTCTCAAAGCTTATAATCAAGCTTCTTGGTCGAATGCCTAGTCTTAATATTCTTAGTATTGACCATAACTCAGTCTCCTACCTTAAATATTAGTTCCTTTTCTACTACCTTAAGATTATAGTATTTTGATATGTAAGCTTGTACTGCCTTTATGTTCTCCTTCATTACCTCTCTTATTGCATCCAAGGTTTCAACTGTCTTAGCTGCCTCAGGGTTTTTGGATTCGGCTGAAGCCTTGGTTAGGTTCTGGAAGTTGTTTTTAGAGTATTGGCTATATACTTCCTAGAAAGGAGTATATTTAGTATTAGAGTAGATAGTAATATTATAGTAGAACTTAACAAATAGAAGTAACTTAACTTAGTTATCTTAATCCTAATAGCAATATGTCTATAGATAATACTTTAAGATCTGGTTAACTTATTTAGTTTGGCTATTTATTTAAGAGTGATATACCGAGGACTTATCTAACTCAACTGCTAATAACTATATAACTTCTATCCTAAATGAACTTATAAATACTGAGTTCCTATCTGAAACAACCCTCTTTGGTAACTTATATAGTCTCTATAACTCCTAGGTAAATATTCCAGCTAACTCCTTAGCCTTCTAGTTCTTTCAAGGAATGAAATGAGCTATCTTAGTAAACCTATCGACAATAACCTAGATCTGATTATACCCTTTGACTGGGGATAATTCAATAATAAAATCTATCAAAATATATTCCTATGGCCTATAAGAAATTAAAAGAGGTATAAGCTTGTCATATTTCTTGTATTATACTATCTTATTGTACTAGCAAGTATCACATATATTGATATAGTCATATACCTAATCTTCCATATTTAGTGAGTAGTAAATTTATTTCATTAGTTTGAGGGTTTTATCATATCTGAAATGTCCTACAACTTTAATATTATGGCTCTAGAATACCACTTTTAGCTTGAATAAGTTGTTATCAGGAATATACAAATATTGTTCATAGGTTACTATATCATTTTCCAAACTATAATATTCAAGACTAAAATACTTCTTACTAAACTTTAATGTATTCTGAATCTCTAACTACTTTTTGTTTATAAGGCTAGTCTTTAAGATTTCCTTCAACTATATTGATTCTTCTATTTATAAGGCTTTCACTATTATAATTTAGTGCATTACTAGTACCTCCTCACCTAAACCTAATTGGAATTGACTATATTTGAATATCCAAATTATATGGTCTTGTTTCTTCCCTCCTTCTTCAAGGTCAAGCTCAACCTAATAGGAAAATGTATCAGCCTTACTATTTATAATAAATGATACTAAACAGTAGTTATTCGGTACCGTTAATATAATCTATATCTGCTAGAACAGATATTTGTATATACCAGTTCTGCTGAGGGATTTCCTCAGAAGAGTAGTTGTTATTAAGTGGAGAGTTCTATTAGGGACATTAATTAATAGGAATAATCTCCACTTAGATTATTTGCTAACTAACTAATCTGTTGTAGGTTATTGTTTATTTGAGTAGTTTAAGGAGGAGATTCCAGAGGAGAATTCATGCTTCTTTAATATTTATTTAACAATATATTTAACAAATCAGAATATATGAGATATAGTACTTGCTATAGAGCAGTACTACATGAGTCATAGGAAACATATGAGTTATAGGAAATATATGAGTCATAGGAAATATATAAGTGATAGGAAAATATATGAGTCATAGGAAACGAGGCTATGCTAGGGCTATATAATACTTTCAAGGGTATATATAAGATAGTAAGTTCTGTTAAGTAACTAACTACTAGATTTGGCAGTTGTGAAATAATAACAGATATAGGAAATATGAGATAAATAAAATAATAAGAGATAATATATCTTATTATACTTCCCCACTTTGAACAAATTTTATTATATTAGTAATTCTATTCTATAATCCTAGCTTCTATATATTCTGTCTTAAAAGATAGTTAAAGTATGTTGGTATTAAGGTATTTGTCGTTAGGAGTTTTATTCATAATGTAGTCCTATTCTTACTGAATAAGAGCTTGAATTTTATCTCTTATCTGAAGTCCTTGTTTTCCTGTTTTAGTATATCATCTCTTGAAGGTGTCTTCTAGACTTCCTTTGACTCAGAAATCCTGCAGGATTTTAGTAGTAATATCTTTGGCATTTACCTAAGAATCATATTCTGCAGTATATTCTAACCATTTAACCTTGTATTGACATTCACTAGATCATAGTACTATTCTGAATTATAATACCATTTCAACTTCATATTGATCATTATTAATTGGTCCTGGTTTCAGAAATTATCTGTTAGGGAATTGAGTAGGATCATTTTGATAATATAGTTCAAGTTTTAAAATATGAAAGATATTATATATGAGATTAAGATTAGGTTGAGAAGATAAGTCTAGACTATAATTATTTCAAGTATGATTAGTAGATATGATCGAGAAAGGACCTAGCTATCGAGGTTTTAACTTAGGTGAAATGTTTGGTACATTTATATTTTCTGAGGATAGTATGACCTATTGTCTAACTGAGAACTTAATTGTTTTATGACGTTTATTAGCTTGTGTCACTTATGTCTTCTTGGTATTATAGAGTACCTGTGAAGTATTATTATAATGGTTATTTGCTGGTGCAAATACATTGATAAGACATAGTAGTAGGGAGGCTCCTTGATATATGCTAATTCCTAGTAAAGTTGTAAAGGGACTATGTTTTCTAGCACTATTATATCTAAAGTTCAGCTTCAACTGAATCTCAGGTAATTTATATAACTAGTCAGATTCTTTGACTTTACACACTCTTACTACTTGTAAGATTTCTTTATTTATGATCTCAGATTGTCTATCTATACGAGAGTGATATATAGTAGATGGTTCCAATTTAATTCTATTCTTCCTAGCCCAGTTCAGGAAATGTAATGACATAAAGAGTGTGTCACTATCAAAAAGAATATATAAAGGATATCCCATAATCGGGATTATATAAATATCAAAAGAAGCGGTATATTGTTCTGCTATGAAATTGTCAGAAATAGGAATAAGAAACTTAAATCCTGATTATCTATCGACAATCGTTCAAAGGCATAAAATACAGATAATATGTTTTTCATCAGCAGGAATGTTCAGATATAAAAGAAAACATTTGATAAAGACAGAAGCTAACTTAAGGAAATCCATCAAAATATTAGACTACTTCTTTCTAGTATATATAAAGGAGTAATAATTTTGAGAGGTGGTTTGTTGGAATACTTTATCTATTGACAAGTATCGCAACTTCTGATATATTTCTTGACCGACTTAGAGAAGAATTAGTATTAGTATCAGTCAGTAAGATATTTCATAGTTTTCTCAATTCTACTATAAGGTGTTGCTTCATACACTTTATTGATTACTAGCTCGAGATAGTTTTTACCTTCAACATTGAACATACTGGGTAAGACCAATCTCTATTGTCTATGTATATTCCTAACATATAAGAATCTATCTCTGATCCTATGATCCTTATACTATTCTGAAGTATCATAGTAATCCTTTCAGATGGAGTATACCTTCATATATGCTTGGTATGTTTCTTTCATTCCATATCTGAGATCCAACTATTGTATGATAAAGAAGTCCTTATTGTCTTCCCAACCATCAGTGATATACTTATTGTCGATAAGCCTGTTGAGAGTTAGTTTGATTTGCTAGTTAAAATTGATGACTATGGGTTTCTTCTTTTCGCAGGTGGCAGCATTGTATTCTAGTCACTTGCAGAAGTCACAACATTGTTTGGAGGATCAGGATAATTCAGAAATGATGGTGGAAGTATCGTTGACTGCTACTCGCTTCTAGGAACAAGTAGTAACTACGACACTCTAGAAGACATTATCATTATTGCTTCTAGAAGGAATTGGTGTAGGGTTCCATAGTTGTTGAGATGCAATTGGTATATTTCGGCAGATTTCTTTCATGTAGTTATTAAGCACTTCTTCACAAGAGTTAGTGGGAGGAGGAGTAGAAACTGATTCGGCTATTTCCTTGTAAGAATCTTAGACTGCGTTGAGGTTGTCCAAATGGTTCTTAAGGAATTCCTTCTCCTTCTGAAGAACTAGATCCATAAGGGTATAGTTAAGACTGCTGTATCCCAAGGTATTGCAGATGGCACAGATCTCAACTGCAAATATGCAGTTGCACATCATGTGAGAGCTGCTATATATGGGATAGTAAAAATCTTAGTATGCAGACTAATATATATACTTATGTTGTTGGTAGTTGGTATGGATAAGGATAATATCTATAGGAGTTAGTATTGATAGAGGAGTTAAGGGCTTCTTTTCTTTGTCCTTAGTTGCTTCTTGTGGAATGGGTTCTACCTTGAGTTCTTCGGTATTGTTGGGCTAGTATCCATTGAATAGTTTAGTATTAATAGAGGTAAGGGATTCTTCGTCAGAAGCATCCAACTTGTAGCTGAATACGTCATACTCATAGTTATCTTCTGCTTCACCTTCAGCTTCGTAGTAGGGGCAAGAGATATAGTATCCGAGCTCTATAGCTCATCTATTATACTTGTTGAAGTTGCAATTGATGTGCTGGAAATTGATGGCTCTATGAGAAACCATTATAGATAATGAAGCTTGGGGGTATAGAGAGGAGGTTAAGGTATTGGTATAAAGATGAAGAGGAGGGTCGATACTGGTAGGAATATAATTGTAACGAGGCAGGAGGGGGCGAGGCGACCAAGGGATACACCGGGCGGGGCAAGGGGCAATGGCACAGGCAACACTCACGTAGGGTAAGCTATGCGAGGGTGGGGAAGACTGGGCGGAGGGGGCAGCAGGGGCTGCCGAGTTTCCTGGGTGAGAGACACGGCAAGGCAAGGGCAAGAAGGAGAGCCAAGAACTGTATAGGTATATACAAGACGTTGGATAGAGAGCAAAGAGGAGAGCGCGAACAAAGGAGATATATATACCAAAGGCCACTAACGGCCAAGACCGACCGCTAGGGATAAGCTTCCCGAAGACACGCTATAGATAGGCTTCCCGAAGATAATGGAAACCTAAAGCAACACAGGTGTGACACTATCCCCCCTTTAGGCCGGAGCTCCAGCGACAAAGATAGAAGATAGGAGACAGACATAGAAACAACAATAAGGCAATAGCAACAACAATAGCAAGGCGTGACAAATACACCAACAAACACATCAACACCTCGATAACACATCGACAACACTGTCTTCAGCAATCCCCCCCCTCTCTCCTATGGCCTATAACCACCACGGCAACAACAACAACAACAACAACATCACGCTTCTGCTGGCCGGGGCTTTCGGGGATAGCGTTGATGGAACAGGGTGACCAAGTCCTGCGCGTTCTCCAAGTCTCCTGCGGGCTGCCACGTGGCTTCCTCGTCCCCCACCCATCGTACCTTGTACTGTACCCGTCCGTATCGTTTCCTCGAATCCAGTATCTCCTCCACCTCCCACTCCTCTTCCCCATCGACCACTACAGGGGGTGGTGGGGGGTACCTCTGTCCAGGTAGTGGGTCGTCTGCGGCGGGTTCGATTTCTGATACGTGGACTACTGGATGGCGTTTAATGTCTTTGGGAAACTTCAACCGATAGGCGTGGGTTCCTACGCTTGCCAATATCTCGTAGGGGCCCAGGAACTTGTGGTCTAGTTTACGGGAGGGCCGTTCCGTTCGGAAATGCCGACTGGATAGCCACACCTTGTCTCCTGGTTGGTAACGCGGAGCTGGTAGCCTCGACTCATTTGCGTACTCTGCCTGCCTAGTTTGGGCATATATCAGCTCGGCCTTCAGGGTGGAGTGAAGCTCAGCAATTTCGGTTGCGAACTCTTTAGCGGGAGCAATCTCCTTTGCCTTTCGCAAGGGTGCTAGGGAGCTGACGAATCGGGGGTGCCAGCCATAGTTTGCCATGAAAGGGGATGTCTTCAGTGACTCGGAAGAATGATTGTTAGCTGCAAACTCGCAAGTGGCTAGTAAAGATACCCAGTTATTCTGTTGGTAGTTGGTATACACCCTCAAGTATTGTTCCATAATTGCATTCATCCTCTCAGATTGGCCGTCAGTCTGTGGGTGATAAGCCGTCGATAGGTGTACTTCGATTCCCAACAGTTCGCAGAAAGTCTTCCAGAAGTCCGAGACGAATTGGGGGCCACGGTCGGAGACAATCGATAGTGGGAGGCCATGGTAGCGGAAAACGTTATTCAGGTAGAGAACGGCCAGTTCCTGAGCAGAACAGGTGTCGCGGCAGGGTATAACATGCCTCATCTTCGTCAATCGATCTACTACCATCAGGATTGCATTGAAGCCTGAATCCTCCGGCAGCCCCGTGACAAAGTCCATCGTCAGGTGTTGCCAGGGTTGGTCCGGGATCTCCAGTGGCTTCAGGGTCCCATAGGGTGCATGGCGGGTGGGCTTTGCTCTCTTACAGATATGACAGTTCCGTATGTACCTTTCCACATCCTTCCGCTGGTCAACCCAGGTATATTGTCTGTTTAGCAGCTCTAACATCTTAGCTACTCCGGGGTGGCCCGCGGCCAAGGTGTCGTGGTGTTCCCTGATTAGTCTCAATCGTAGTTTGTCGTCCGCGGGTACGTAGAGGCGGTCTAAGTGGTAAAGGAGGCCGTCTTGAGTCGTGCATCCAGTCAGGGAAATCTTCGTGTGGCGGCGCTGGTTGGTTTCTATGGCGGTGATGATATCTCCAACCAAGGCATCCTGCTCAGAAGCCAACTTTACCTGCTGCCGTAGGTTATCCTCTGGGTCGGTGTCAGCAAGGATATTGGCTGATAAATCGAGATTTTGTGGTTTTAGTACCACCTGATTCTGGTACTTCAGGCGTTCATCCCCCCCTTTTGGGAGATCTCCTGATCTCCTGGTCAATGCATCTGGCTTACCACCAGCCTTCCCGGGTCGGTACTTAATCCTGAAGTTGAATCGTGAGAGGAACTCCGACCACCTAGCCTGCCGGCGGTTCAATAGCTTGGTGGTTGTGAAGTACTCTAGGTTCTTGTGGTCGGAGAGAACTTCTATTACCCCCTTCGCTGATTCCAAGTGTGGCCTCCACTCTTCGAATGCACGGATGATAGCCATCAACTCCTTGTCATAGATCTCGTAGTTGCACTCTGCCGGAGAGTGCTTCTTAGAGAAGTATGCCACTGGGTGGAGAATGCCATCACCTTCGTTATACTAGGAGAGGATACCTGCTGAGACATAGTCGGAGGCGTCAGTCTCCACAACACATTCACGATCTGGGTCGAAGTGGGCTAGGATCGGGGCAGAGCAGAAGGCTTCTTTTAGGTTTTCGAAGGCTGATTGAGCTGCTGAGTTCCACTGAAACCACTGATCCTTTTTCGTTAGTGCTGTGAGGGGGGCCACTATCTTGGAATACCCCAGTATGAAACGTCGGTAGAAGTTCGCAAATCCTAAGAAGGCTTGTACATCTCTGAGGTTGGCCGGAGTCTCCCATTCCTGTACTGTGGCAACCTTTGCGGGGTCCATTCTAATCCCTTCCGTGGTGATAATCAAGCCTAAATACTTCACTTCCCGCACATGGAATTCACATTTCTCCGGTTTAAGGTATAGTCCCGCCTGTTCGAGTTTCTCCAGGACTTGTCGGACATGAATCTTATGTTCTGCTAGGGAGTCTGAGTAGATCAAGATGTCATCCAGATAGGCTGTACAGAATACATCAAGAAGTCCCGCAGAGTATCGTTGATAAAGTGTTGGAAGGAGGCAGGGGCATTGGTTAGGCCGAAGGGCATAACATTATATTCGAAGTGTCCGTACCGGGTACGGAAGGCCGTTTTCCATTCTTCGCCCTCAGCTATTCGTACCAGATTGTAGGCCCCTCTCAAATCCAGCTTTGTGAACCATTTGGCCTTCGATAACCTACTCAGAGTCTCTTGGATCAGTGGCAGGGGGTATCGGTTTTTTACTGTTATCTCGTTAAGCCCACGATAGTCCACACATAGGCGAAGAGAGCCATCTGCCTTTTTCACAAAGAGAACGGGAGCGCCTGCTGGAGACGAGCTGTGTCGAATAAAGCTTTTGCTGAGGTTCTCTTCTAGATACTTCTTCAAGGTTTCCAGTTCAGTTCGGGACATCCCATAGAGAGGGCCGTAGGGGGGGGTTTTCCCTTCTGCTAACGGAATAGTATGATCATATGGCCTATGTGGGGGGAGCTTCTCTGCAGCTTTCTCTGAGAATAGGTCAATGAACTCATGGTATTCTTCTGGTATCAGGGCCTTCCATTCCTCCTTGGACCGTAGCTTATTGATGGCTAGATTGACCTCACAGATGGAGAGGGTATGAGCCTTCAACTTGTGTCATTTGGTAAGGTAAGCGAATGCTCCTGCTCCGATGAAGCTGATATTTAGGGGTTTTGGGGGAGTCGCAGCGTCGATATCGACATGGGTTGTCTGACATACCACTTGGGCTGGGTCATCTATCGGGGGTGGTAGTGCGCATAGCCCAGTAATGGTAGCTTTCGGGCATCCGCAGTGCTTCTGGCAGTAGCTGCTATTAAACTGTAGGGTGTATGAGCCAAAGTTGACTGACACATCATGCATTCTAAGCCAGGGGATACCCAGAACAATAGGGTATTTGAGTTTCGTGATGAAGAGTGAGAGGGTCTCGTTGTGGTCTCCAAGGGAAGCTGGAAGGCATGCGATGTCGGTGATAGCTCCAGAGGAGATAGGGCGTCCGTCTATAACATCTAAAATACGGGGTTTTTTGAGCTTTGAGGTAGGTATGGTGAATTTGCTGACAAAGGCCTGGTCAATGAAGGCGATTCCAGATGCTCCACAATCTACGAGTGCTGATGTAGCAATTGTTTTCCCATTAAACGATATAGAGATAGGTACAACAAAGTGTTCGCCAAACAGGCGGGATTCATCAACAGAAGTAGCAGAGACTGAAAAGGACGACAGAACCAAATGACCTTGAGCAGGTCCCTTGCTAGTGTCAGCGACTAGGCAAGGGACGTCTCTTTTCCCGGCTCCTCATCGGTTGCTGCATGGCTGAACTCGGATATAGCATGGACGGCTAGTGGGCGGTTTTTTCGTAAGGGGCAAGCGGCTATGAAATGGTCCCCCTTTCCGCACGCAATGCAGAGACCATTATCACGGCGGCGATCTCTTTCTGCTTGGGTGAGGCGGGGCCTGCCAGAGGACAGGTCCATGGGTGTAGACCCACCAGCCACAAACGATGGGTGTGCCGGCTTGTTAGCAGGGGCGGATGTCTGTTGAGTAGGCTTGTTGGTAGGTGTCTGTTGAGGTTGGTGCTGGTGTTGGGGGGTACGGGTGGTTGCTGGCGTGAAGGTCTTTGACCTAATGTGCAGTCTGGCTAGCTTTTGCTCCACGCGGCTGGCCTGGTCAATGAGTTCATCGAGGGTTGTCGCATCTGGGGAGCTAATTAGTGCCTGCTGAATCTCGTAGCTGAGCCCTTCCTGAAACTGGTCTAGTTTTGCCTGGTCGTTCCATAGGACTTCGGCGGCCAACCTTGAGAATTCTGCTACATACGTGGACAGATCATTGTTTCGTTGTTTTAGGGCTCGTAGAGCCCGAGTAGCGGTGCCCACCGCATCTGGGTCTCCGAAGGCTCGATCCAAGATAGTGAAGAGAGCTTGGACGCTGTCGAGGTTTATACCTGTATCCAAGACATATGGCTGGATTTGGTCGGCAGCCTTTCCTTCCAGCAGGGCAAAGACATATGATAGGCGGTGCTGAGTGGAGGGGAATCTGGCTGCGTCCCCGTTAAGCTTGAGGTTGATCGCGTTTTTCCAGGACTTGAGGCGGGTCCTGTCGCCATTGAACTTCGGGGGGGTAGGGAGACTTTCGGTCTTAGGTGCTGGGGCGGTCACTGCCGTGGGAGCTGGTGTTGGGGCTGTTGTTGGGGCGAGGGCCGCCAGAGCACGGTTGAGGCTCTGCACAGTCGTTCGCTCATAGGTGAGCGCAGTGATTGTTGCTTCGAGGTCTTCGCGGAGGGCAGTAATCTCGTCGTCGGCAGACCCCAGTCGGCGCTGTGCGCTCTGGAGGTCTGCGCCCAATTGTGCCCCCACGGCATGAGTAGCCGTGAAGATGTCAACAATTTCTCGGCGGTAGGCTATAAGTGCTGTCGGGTCGGAGGGGATTGGCATGGCTCGCCAGGTCTCAAATCTGGCGCCTGGCGGGGGGGTTTCTTGTTGGGTGGTGGTGGTCTCAGACATGGCGGCGTATCGGTTGGTCAGAATGATCCAACGTAGTGTAACGAGGCAGGAGGGGGCGAGGCGACCAAGGGATACACCGGGCGGGGCAAGGGGCAATGGCACAGGCAACACTCACGTAGGGTAAGCTATGCGAGGGTGGGGAAGACTGGGCGGAGGGGGCAGCAGGGGCTGCCGAGTTTCCTGGGTAAGAGACACGGCAAGGCAAGGGCAAGAAGGAGAGCCAAGAACTGTATAGGTATATACAAGACGTTGGATAGAGAGCAAAGAGGAGAGCGCGAACAAAGGAGATATATATACCAAAGGCCACTAACGGCCAAGACCGACCGCTAGGGATAAGCTTCCCGAAGACACGCTATAGATAGGCTTCCCGAAGATAATGGAAACCTAAAGCAACGCAGGTGTGACAATAATCATCTTTAGTAGTAGAAACGTCCTAGTATTTATGCTTCCTTGATAAAGCATCCACTATGAAGTTCTCTTTTCTTGCTATATGCTGAATTTCACAATCAAATTCCATGAGGACTTCCTGCCATCGTCTACATTTCTAGCTTGCAGGTTTCTGAGTATAAAAGATGACCAAGAGTTTGTAATCTGTAAGGATAGTGAGCTTGTGACCTCTGAGTTGCACTTCAAAAAATTTTAATGAATCAATAATTGCCAATAATTCCTTTTGGAAGGTTGGATAGTTTAATTGAGCTAGATTAAATTTTCTGGAGTGGAAGTATAATAGTCTGATATGGGTGAAGGGGCTTTGATCAATCCATGATCCTAAACCTATATTACTAGCATCACAAATTAAATATTTGAGTTCAGTAGATACATTATTCTAGGGTTTTAAAACATAAGGAGAATTTACGAGTTCTTTCAGTTTTTCAAATGCTACGTTATGCATGTCTGTTCATTTCTATTTCTTAGTCTCTCCTTGTAATTCCAATAGCGTGCTTGTATAAGATACTAAACCAGGAATAAAATAACTAAGATAATTAACGATTCCAAGAAAGCCTTGAAGGTCTTTCTTCTTCTTAAGAGTAGGAAAGGTTAATATTATTATTCTCTTTACAAGATCAATGTGTAGTCTATTTGAAGTCAAAATATAACCTAAGATTTCTAGTCTGTCTGTAAAGAATTGATATTTGCTTATTTTTAGAAAGAATCCTTCATCTTGTAAGCATTATAATACTATCATAAGAGTAGCGACATATTATTCATAGGTCTCAGTAAAGATAATAATATCATTAATATAGACTATTAAATCCTTATAGAGCCTATCCTTAAATAATTCATACATTACTCGGACTCTAGTAGCTAATATATTACGATCTCCTTATTACATGATTCTACTTCTATAATATCCTAAGTGCGTCAAGAATGTAGAGTATTTCTCTGATTCTAGATCAATTCTGATATTATGGTAGCCATCTACTAGGTCTAACTTTAACCAAATGCGATTTACCACTACTAGTTCAATTAATTTATTAATATTAGGTATTAGTGTGTGGTCTGGTTCGACTATGAGATTGTGGTTTCGATAGTCATTAACAAATCTGGCTTCTTCTAGTTTATCTCTTTTAGGGATGGTGAATATGGTGACTGCATTGGTATTATTTTTATAATGAATAATACTAGACAGTAGTCATTTAGTACCGTTTATATAATCTATATCTGCTAGAATAGATGTATGTATATACCAGTTCTGCTAAGGGATTACTTTAGAAGGGTAGTTGTAAGGTAGGGAGTTCTGTTAGGAATATTAATTAACAGGTATAATCTTCTCTTAGATTTATTGCTAACTAACTAATCTGTAAATGGTTGTTCTGTCTAAGTAATCTGAAGAAGATATTATAGAGGGGAATTCATGCTCCTTTTATACTTGTTCAATAACGTATCTGACAGTTCAGAATATATAGAATATGGTACTTGTCATGAGGCAGTACTATATGAGTTATAGAAAATACATGAGTCATAGGAAATATGAGTTATATGAGATATGAATTATAAGAAATACATGAGTGATAGGAAAGGGGCTATGCCAGACTGTACTACATCCTTGAGGGTATATACGAGACGGCAAGTTCCACTAAATAACTAACTACCAGATTCAGCAGTTATGGAATAATAACAGATATAGAAAATATGAGATAAATAAATTAATAAGAAATAACATCTCTTATTACACTTCCCCACTTTGAACAGATTTTACTATATTAGTAATTCTGTTCTATAATCCTAGCTTCCACATATCCTATCTTAAGAGATAGTTGAAGTACGTTAGTATTGATATATTTATTATTGAGGGATTCATTCATAATATAGTCTCATTCTTGTTGAATAAGAGCTCGAGTTTCATCTCTTGTCTGAGGTCCTTGTTTTCCTTTTTTGGTATATCGTCTCTTAAAGATGTCTTCTAAACTTCCTCTAACCTAGAAATCCTGAAGGATTTCAGTAGCAATATCTATAGCATTTATCCAGGAATCATATTCTAGAGTATATCCTAACCATCTGACCTTATATTGATATTCACTAGATTGTAGTGCCATTCTGAATTCTAATACCTTTTTAACTTCATATCGATTATCATTGATTGGTCCTGGTTCCAGAAATCATCTGTTAGGGAATTGAGTATGATCGTTTTGATAATATGGTTTGAGTTTTAAAATATAAAAGATATCATATATGAGATTGAGGTCAGGTTGAGAAGATAAGTCTAGACTATAATTATTTCAAACATGATTAGTAGATATGATCGAGAAAGGGCCTAACTATTAAGGTTTTAACTTGGGTGAAACATTTGGTACGTTTATGTTTTCTGAGGATAACATGACCTATTATCCAACTGAGAACTTAACTATCTTATGATATTTGTTTGCTTATATTGCTTGTATCTTCTTAGCATTATAAAGTACTTGTAAGACATTGTTATGACGTTCCTTTGCTGGTGCAAATACGTTAATAGGATCAGATAGTAGGAAGACTCCTTGATATGCACTAATTCCTAGTAAAGTTATAAAGAGACTACTTTTTCTGGTACTATTAAATCTAGAGTTCAACTTCAACCGAATCTCAGGTAATTTTTGTAGCTAGTTAGATCCTTCAACTTTATATACTCTCCCTACTTGCAAGATTTCCTTATTTACAATCTCAGATTATCCATTCATATGAGGGTGATATACAGTAGATTGTTTCAATCTGATTCTCTTCTTCCTAGTCCAATCCTAGAAGTATAATAACATAAAAAGAGTATCGCAATCAAAAACAATATATAAAAGATATTCCATAATCAGGACTACATGAATATCAAAGGAAGCGGTACATTATTTTGCTGTGAAATTGTCAGGAATAGGGATAAGAAACTTAAATCCTGATTATCTATCAATAATCGTCCAAAGGTATGAAATACAGATAATATGTTCTTCATCAGCAGGAATATTCAGATACAAAAGAGAACATTTGATGAAAACAGGAGCTAACTTAAGGAAATCTATTGAAATATCTGACCATAGTCTTTCTAGTATATGTAAAGGAATGATAATTCTGAGTGGTGGTTTGTTAGAATACTTTGTCTATTGATAAGTATTGTAACTTCTAATGTATTACTTGACTGACTCAGAGAAGGACTTCAATATTGAAAGTGCTAGGCAAGATTAATCTCCATTGTCTATGTATATTCCTAACATATAAGAATCCATCTCTGATCCTATAATCCTTACACAATTCCGAAGTATCATAGTAATCCTTCCAGATGAGGCATACTTTTATATATGTTTGGTATGTTTCTTTCATTCTATCTCTGAAATCCAACCATTGTGTGATAAAAAAGTCCTTGTTGTCTTCCCAGCTGTTAGTAATATACTTATCATTGATAAGCCTGTCGAGAGTTAGTTCTATTCGTTAGTTAAAATCGATAACCATGGGTTTCTTCTTTTCATAGGTAGTGGAGTAGTGTCTTGGTCGCTTGTAGAAATCACAACGGTATCTAGAGGATCGGGATGATTTTGCTGGAATGATGGTAGGAGTTTCGTCAACTACTACTCGCTTCTGGGAACAAGTAGTAACTGCTACAATCTGGAAGATATTGTCATTATTGCTTCCAGAGGGGATTCATATGGGGTTCCATAGTTGTTGAGGTGTGATTGGTACGTTTCGGCAGATTTCTCTCATGTAGTTATTGAGTGCTTCTTCACGAGAGTTAGTAGAAGGAGAAGCAGAAACTGATTCCACTATTTCCTTATAAGAATCTTAGACTATATTGAAGTTGTCCAAATGGTTCTTAAGGAATTCCTTCTCCTTCTAAAGAACTGAATCTCTAAGGGTATAGTTGAGAGTGCCATATTTCAGGATATTATAGATGGTATAGATCTCCACTGCAAATGCACAGTTGTATATTATATGAGAGCTGCCATGTATGGGACAGTAAAAATTATGGCATCTAGACCAATGTATACGCTTATATTATTGGTAGTTAACATAGATGAGGGTGATATCGATAGGAGTTGGTATTGATAGAGGAGTCAAAAGCTTCTTTTCTTCATTCTTAGTTGCTTCTTATAGAACGGGTTCCACCTTGTATTCTTTGGTATTGTTGGGTTGGTACCTATTGAATAGTTCAATATCAATAGATATGAGAGATTTTTTGTCAGAAGTATCTGACTTATAGCTGAGTACTTTGTACTTATAGTTATCTTCTACTTCTTTTTCATAGTAGAGATAAGAAACATGGTATCTAAGCTCCGCAGCTCGTCTATTATACTTGTTGAAGTCGCAATTGACGTACTAGAAATTGATAGCTCTGCGAGAAACTTTTGTAGATAATGAAGCTTGAGGGTAAGGAGAGGAAGTTAAGGCATTGGTATAAAGATAAGGAGAAGGGTCGATACTGGTAGAAATATAATCGTCTTCCGTAGTAGAAACATCAGGGTATTTATGCTTTCTTGATAAAGTATCTACTATAAAGTTCTTCTTTCCTGCTGTATGCTAAATTTCGCAATCAAATTCTATAAGAACTTCCTATCATCATTTGAGTTTCTGGCTTGCAGGCTTCTGAATGTGAAAGGTGACCAATAGTTTATGATCTGTAAGGATAGTAAACTTGTAACCTCTGAGTTGCTCTTTAAATAATTTTAATGAGTTAATAATTGCCAATAATTCCTTTTAGAAAGTTGGGTAGTTTAAGTGAGCTAGATTAAATTTTCTGGAGTGGAAGCAGGATAGTTTAATATGGGTGAGGAGGCCTTGACTAATCTATGATCTTAAACCTATATCACTAGCATCACAAATTAAATATTTGGGTTCAGTAGATGTATTATTCTAGGGTTTTAAAATATAAGGAGAATTTACGAGTTCTTTCAGTTTTTCAAATATTATATTATGTATATTTGTCCATTTCCATTTTTTAGTCTCTCCTTATAATTCCGATAGTGTATTTGTATAAGATACCAAGCCAGGAATAAAACGACTAAGATAATTAATAATTCCAAGAAAGCTTCGAAGGTGTTTCTACTTCTTAGGAGTGGGAAAGGTTAATATTGTTGTTCTCTTTATAGGATTAATATGTAGTCCATCTAAAGCCAAGATATGACCTAAGATTTCTAGTTTGTCTATAAAGAATTGACATTTGCTTATTTTCAGAAAGAATCCTTTATCTTATAAGTATTGTAATACTATTATGAAAGTAGCAACATGCTATTCATAGGTCTCAATAAAATAATAATATCATCAATATTGACTATTAAATCTTTATAAAGCCTATCCTTGAATACTTCATACATTGCTTGGACTATAGTAGCTGGTGTATTACGGTCTTCTTATTGCATGACTCTGCTTCTATAATATCCTAAGTGTATCAAGAACATAGAGTGTTTCTCTGATTCTGGATCAATTCTAATATCATAGTATCCATCCGCTAGGTCTAACTTTGACCAAATAGGATTTGCTGCTACTAGTTCAATTAATTTATTGATATCAGGTAGTGGTGTATGGTCTGGTTCAACTATGAGATTGCAGTTTCGACAGTTGTTGATAAATCTGGCTTCTTCCGATTTGTCTCTTTTGGGGATGGTAAATATAGTGACTGCATTGGTGTCATTTTCTGCTTAGTAGATTTGTCCTGTCTTCTCGTCTCCGGTAATTCTATCATGAACTTGTTATCTGAATCGGTGGCCTGATAGTCTCCATTGTAGTATCTATATTGCTTCGGGTTTTGGTTTGATATAGTGGTTGACTTTTCTAAGAGGCAGTAAGTCCCATGGAATTTCTTTTAGAAATAATTTGGGAAATTCCATTATTAGATTAAATTACTTTTGTATAAATAAGACTACAATTATAATATCTACTTCTTTGTCAGTATCTTCCGGTTCGCTAATGGTATCCCAACCGTCTAATTCACTATAGTCTGTAACTGTCTCATAAGTTACTTCTAAGTATATACTTCTAATTCCACTTTCGATGGTTCTAGAACTTTTCTATATTTTCAAGGGAAAACGAGCAATATTTTCAGGCTGAATAGTAACTGGTTCCTGACCTACTGGGATTATAGCACAAACTTTGGTAAGTGTAGGTTCCCCAAGAATCATATCCCAGTTATTGAGGTGTATTATATAGAAGGTACATTCTTTTATGAATCCTATCCAATGTAATTTAATTGTATTCATCTTATCAATTATTATCTTAGATCCTTTTACGGCTATACTTAAAGATATTTTCTCAATATTCTTTGTCGGTATTTTATACAAGTATATAAATGTAGAGTTGATCAAATCTCTTTCTTTGGTTTAGAGATCTATCAATACTAGAGCTGGTCAGTCGTTCGCTCTAACATAAACTTTATTGTAGTTAATTAGTTATATCGACAGGGGTCGTTCTTTGATTTTATTCTTGTTGACTTTCGATACAGCAATTGTAGTGAGATTCTGTACTGCGGTTCGTAAGGGTACCTTGTTCTGTCGCTTCCTGCAATCCTTGTAAAAATGTCTGGGGTTCCAATACTATAGATATTTCTTATCTC
>WHUY01000213.1:0-34633 GCA_015179035.1 Tirmania nivea
CCTATTGCACTTTATGTCAGATATTTTCTATTTTACTATTTGTTTGTAACTAACTTACCCCTGGTTGTAATGGATCCAGATGCTGAATCAGCCTATCCCCATATCTTGATTGCCTCATACTTATTAGTACTAGTATACAGTGGTAGGTCCGGGGGTATAGGTTTGAATATGTTGATAGCTGTGAGCTACTATCGAAGCTTGACTTAGATGACATTGGTATGATATTACTAGTGATTTCCCAAACGTATATAGAAGAATATCTATATAAACAATTCTAAGATGGACATGATTATAAATAACTTTTGATGAGAAAGATATTTGGGGATGTGTTAAATATGAAACTTATTACATATAAAATACACATATTACTCCTGACACATGACAGAACCAACCTCCATCCACCTCAATACAAACTACCTTATTAATGTCTCTGAAATATATTTCTCTGCAATCCCAATCCTTCAAACATTTGTACCCAATAAATGATTTATAAAACACTACAGTACTATAGTTTGGTTCAGCCACCAGGTTTGGCAATTAGGTTTCTGCCAATAAAGTTCATCCCTTACAAACGTTCACTTACTGACAACGTTTAGTCCTGATTCTTCTCAATTGCCCTCTCATTAAGTACATAACTCTGGATCCGATGAAGTGTAATTTTTGCTCCTCCACTGCTGATTTCCTTAACTACTCTATTTATTAATTCCCCCTCATTCATATCAAATACTCGTAACTTGTTCATTTTCCTTTGGTCGTAATTAAAGAATTGCTCGAGTATATGTGCTTTATATTGTTCGAGCCATGGTTGCTGGATGAAAATGCAGGTCGACGCCTTTGAAAAATCCCACCCTTACCATGCAACTTGGTACGTCGCTACCAGGACGCTGCTGCCCTCGCCCTCCCTTATGTTTTTTCTCTAATCCATGTACGCGATGTAAAGATCCTACAAACTCATACCGTGATCCATCACCTATACTTTATATGGTTTCATATTACTCGTCAAGCCGGTGATCGCCTGCTTGCCCTTAATCAGCTGTCATACTAGTTCATCAGGGTAGAATGTCACTAACCAGTTTCAACCAGTGTGCCTGCATATGGAGATTGACAAAATATATACTGACCTGTTGTAGGAGATCATCATCTTCAGAGTCACTTGCAAGTGCTTCTCTAGCTTTTTTATTGTACTGTTTGACTCCTCCAATAAGCTTGTCCACGCAAAAGGCAGGTACTGGTCCAATCCCCCACATATCCAATCGACCTCTTGTTCCGGAAAAATCTTGATCTACCATCTCTCTATTGAGATCCAATGATACATCCATCAGCCCTGTGTCGATGGACAAATTACTATAGAGCCAGACCTATTTCAGAATTGAACCTGTTATGAACCTTAATCCCTCCTATCCAGTATCGAGTTAAGCTGTATCTTTTAATACAACAGATAAAATTTCCAGTTGACCGATATTATACCTGGCTTGAGATAGAAAAGACTTTGCGCTAGCGTCCACAGTATGCTCATTTGCATATATCCAATTTGCAAGCTTGCTGGTCAAAGTTTTGAAGCCTTTGCCTCTCATCTTTGCCTTATTAATGAAGCCATTTACAGCCCCCAATCCATTCTCTGCCTGCCAGTCTTCTCCATCCCACTATATTATGAGTCTGGCTATGTTAATGAAGTCCTGCATACCTCTGATAAATAGTATTGCAGAGACAAAGAGTCAAAATCCAGCTTTAATCCTCAGTGTCATAGTCTCTAAGATTATCAAATTGTTTTGGAGGTAACTGTGTGCATTCAGGTAGATGTAAAATCTGAACTCAATTCCACAAATATACTCCCAGCATTCGGGAGATGACTGGTCAAGGTTTGCCCGAACTAAGCAGACGTATGTCTCACTCAGTTTCCAATCGTTGATCTATTGGATGAAGTTTTACGCAGCTGAATCCGAAACTGCAATAATGTCTACAAGTTTATTTAACCATTCGACTAGGTACCTTTATTGTATGAATGGGGTACTCCGGTCACTGAACGAGATTAGCATGCAAATTCATAATGGGCTAGCATGGGTGTAGATCCATACATAATAACTATCATTGGTCTTTTTTGCCAGGGTTCACATTTTACTCCAGCAGCCTTTATATGATCTTTCCCCTGCCCAAAAAACTATACCAATACTAAAACGACTTCGAGCTAATGTGAGGGTAGTTAACTATATAAACATCAGCAAAAATTGTTTACTTATTCCGTATATTTCCGTTTCGTCCTGAACACTTGGATTCCCATAGTCTAGAATGTGCTGCACCTGTTATTCCCTCATTCGACTATGAATCATCCATGG
This sequence comes from Tirmania nivea, assembly GCA_015179035.1. Taxonomy (NCBI): domain Eukaryota; kingdom Fungi; phylum Ascomycota; class Pezizomycetes; order Pezizales; family Pezizaceae; genus Tirmania; species Tirmania nivea. The sequence continues at coordinate 2,334 of WHUY01000213.1, forward strand.
ATCGCATGACTCGCCATGGACCCTTGAATCGATTAGGATCTTCCGTGGATCTCTGAATTAATTAGGTTCATTCATAGCTTTTCTATACACCCTTGGACTCCTGAATCATCCTAGGTTTGTATATTCTCCGTGGTTTAATCATGGCTTCATTCCTAGTGCCACTCATTTGTTCATCCACTTACTTGCACATTCATTACCCTGATACCTTCGATCGCTTATACACTTCGTACTATTTCTTCATTTGTTAGAATATTTATTCATTTGTAGCCTATTTATTCATTTATTCGATAATTCATTCGTCCGACTATTCATTTGTCCGATATTCATCTATTCGCTCGCCTAGCCTACGATTTAACTATCTGCATATAGATGCCAACATCAATTTCCCCGTCTATGCATTTGCTACCTTCCTGCATATTTCTATATTCATTTGTTCCCATATCCCTATAACTAACAACATCCTCCACCTCTAAATCCTTTCACACACCCTTCCTTATATGAATATATATTCAAATAAAATCCTAGCCACGTAATCACCAAATTAACAGTATCCAAAATATATAGGAACAAATAGTAATTCGATAAGATAACCTATGAACACATGGTACACACCCTGCGGCGCTAAGAATTTCGTCACTTGCAAACTACACTTTATACGATACCAATGCTCATTATTTATCCTTTTCTGTCATTGTCAGATCCAAAGTATACTCTTGAGTTATGAGCCAATTCTCGTTGCTGCTGCTCTCTTCTAGTGATAAGTCTGGATCGTCTTCATTATCACTGCCAGCTTTGTTATTACCTGCATTATGGCTTTTCCAAGATTTAAAATTGGTTTTCTGTTACTCTACTTCTTTATCCTCTTTGTCTTCATCTTCGATGACTGCTCGACAAGATTTTCGTTTGTTCGGGTGGATGGTGGTATCCATGATCTGCAAGTCATTCAGGGGCATTGCGATGCCAGGCCTACATTGTGCATTCGACTTTGACATTCTGCTCAGTGGTGATCTGAACGGTGCCTGAGATAAATTAGGTGTTCTTTGTTGCAATTGAGTTACACGTCTCGGTATACCTATTTATGATGAGGGCTTCCCCTTGGAAGATTGTTCAGCTTCTCGCACATGCCCACCTGTCTTTTGGTGTATATTATCTCGAAAATTGTCCACTTGCATCTGCGCCGTTCCCTTATTACCTGTCATTTCCACTGCCTTTGGCCCCTGTACTACTGAAACTTTCTCTGTCCATCACCGTTTTGCTACTTGGTGTTTGGCCCGAGTTGTTGGCAGTGACGTTATGGGTGGGGACGACAAGGTAGCGTATTCAACCTCAGTGTACCTCTTTCGTGCAATGGGTTGTTGATCCATTGGACCGTTTTGTATGTAGATAGGGTAAAACACTAGTGAACTTTCACCCTCTCGCAACCTGCACGCAATGACTTGTGCCTCTCTAGGACTATTTAGTTCATTTTCTATTTCACTTAGTGATGATGATCTGACTGGGCTGTTGTTTCTTGTAGCCGACAGAGCTTTAAGTAGTCCCAAATCTTCACAATCATCTATAAAGTCGTCGGTATAGCCAGTTATGTGGACAGGACTATCACTCCTGAAATTCTAGTGCCTGGATATTTTATCCAAGCAAAAGGCCATGATCCTTTCAGCCCACCGCATGGTTATGTTTGCTCATGTCCTTTCGAAGTACTCATAGTACTCTGGTATTCAGTGCTTCCAGTTAGCCATTATTTCTTACTTCGTACTTTTGTAGATAGTCGAATTAACTGAAACTAATGATCACGATATAGTCGGGTGGTCATGTTTGCCCATGTCCCTTCTAAGCGCTCATAGTGCCCTAGCATTTAGTGTTCCCAGTTAGCTATTTTTCTTTGTTCATACCTTTGTAGATGGTTGAATCAAATAAAACTGGTGATCCCGGCATAGCTGACCTATTGCGGAGATTGTGTAGGGCACATAATAATGCAGTAGTAGTTAATGAAATGGTAACCTATGTTAATGGTTGAAAATACTTCCGTGTTAGTGCATATTTACCCAAAGCATCCTTATGGTCAAAATACTACGTGTAGATTATCTCAGTAATTGGCATGCAGGTGAAATATACAAGCCGACTCTGGTATACTTCCATAAGTGACTGACTACTTAGCTATAAGCCGGACTCTTTCCTCTTATATCAAGAAGTTCTATGGCAGTGAAACGATCATTGTCTTGGTCGACGAGTTCTTGTATGCGTTCTCTCATCGCAGTTGGATCCTTTATCTTCAGATTATACAAGTGATCGATATTTTTACGACATACGCTAACCAGATAACCATGAGCTGCAATCACCCATCTTTTCAACTAATGAATTGATGGTTATTCAATTGTTTCGCAATTACATAGGGAAATAATAGGAGCTCACTATTTCTCTTGCTAGTTTATTTTCCAGGTTTCCTATTGCAGGCAGTGGCATCTCCACGTTTGTCCGTTTGTCATGATAACCTATAACTTTCATCCATGCCTAGTCCACCATCTGCTCGGCTTCGTTTCGCATAGGCTATGGTTTCCTTATGAGGGCGTATGCTTGAATGTATAGTTTTGCTGTCCCGATATACCGTTGAATTATCCTAGGCAAGTTTGTCACTGAACTTAACCACTTATCGCAATCGTATTTAGTGTTTAGACTTTCGGGGGAGAAATTTGGCACGTCAGTTCATGGCCTTAGTACTATAGCAGTTCCGTGGTCTTGATGTTCTTGGATGAACCTGTCCACTTGGGAGCTCCCTAGTAGCTAGTTTTCCTCATCAGACGTATGCTGGTTAATATTTGAACCCCTCCCTGAGCGTTCCGAGTCATGATTTGGGTTTCGTTCCTATTGCATCTCATGTCAGATATTTCCTATTCTACTATTCGTTTATAGCTAACTTACCCCTATTTATGATAGATCTAGATACCGAATCAGCCTATCCTCATATCTCGATTACCTCATGCTTGTTGGTGCTAGTGTACCTCAGTGGGTCCGGAAGCAGGAGTTTGAATATATTGATAGCTATGAGCTGCTGTCGAAGCTTGATCCAGATGACATTAGTATAGTATTACCAGTGAGTTCCCAAATATGTATAGAAGAATATCTATATAAACAATTCCAAGATGGATATGATTATGAGTAACTTTTGATGAGAAAGATATTTGGGGATGTATTGAATATGAAACTTATTACATATAAAATACACACATTACTCTCGACACACAATAAAACCAACCTCCATCTACCCCAACACAAACCACCTTACTAATATCTCTGAAACATATTTCTCTACAATTCCAATCCTTCAAACATCCATACCTAATAAATGATTTATAAAACACCGCAGTACTATAGTTTGGTTCAGCCACCAGGCTTGGCAATTAGGTTTCCGCCAATAAAGTTCATCCCCTCCAAATGTTCACTTACTGACAACGTTTAGCCCCGATTCTCCTCAATTGCCCTTTCGTTAAGTGTATAACTCTAGATCCGACAAAGTGTGATTTTTGCTCCTCTACTACTGATTTCCTTAACTACTCTATTCATTAATTCCCCTTCATTCACATCAAATACTTGTAGCTTGTTCATTCTCCTTTGGTCATAATTAAAGAATTGCTCAAGTGTATATGCTTTGTATTGTTCGAGCCATAGTTGCTAGACGAAAATGCAGGTCGACGCCTTTGAAAAATCCCACCCTTGCCATACGGCTTGGTACGTCACTACTAGGATGCTGCTGCCCTCACCCTCCCTTACGTTCTTTCTCCAATCCGTGTATGCGATGTAGCGATCCCATAAACTCATGCCATGATCTATCACCTACACTTTACATAGTTTCATACTACTCATCAAGCCGGTGATCGCCTGCTTGCTCCTAATCAGCTGTCATACTAGTTCGTTAGGGTAGAATGTCACTAACCAGTTTCAACCAGTGTGCCTGCATACGGAGATTGACAAAACATATACCGACCTGTCATAGAAGGTCATCGTCTTCAGAGTCACTTGTAAGTACTTCTTTAGCTTCCTCATTGCACTGTTTGACTCCTCCAATAAGCTTGTCCATGCAAAAGGCAAGTACCAGTCCAATCCCCCACATATCTAATCGACCCCTTGTTCCAGAAAAATCTTGATCTATCATCTCCCCATTGAGATCCAATGATGCATCCATCAGCCCTGCATTGATGGACAAATTACTATAGAGCCAGACCCATTTCGGAATTGAACTTGTTATGAACCTTAATTCCTCCCATCCAGTATTGAGTCGAGCTACATCTTTCAGTACAACAGATGAAATTTCCAGTTGACCGATATCATACCTGGCTCGCGATAGGAAAGACTTTGCGCTAGCGTCCACAGTATACTTATTTGTATATATTCAATTTGCGAGCTTGCTGGTCAAAGTTTTGAAGCCTTTACCTCCTGTCTTTACCTCATTAATGAAGCTATTCACAGCCCCCAACCCATTCTCTGCCTGCCAGTCTTCTCCATCCCACTGTATTACGAGTCTGGCTATGTTAATAAAGTCCCGCACACCTTCGATGAATGGTGTTGTAGAGACAAAGAGTCGAAATCCAGCTTTAATCCCCAGTGTCGTAGTCTCTGAGATTATCACATTGTTTCGGAGGTAACTGTGTGCATTCAAGTAGATGCAAAATCCGAACTCAATTCCACAAATGTACTTCCAGCATTCGTGAGATGACTAGTCAAGGTTTGCCCGAACTAGGCAGACGCATGGATCACCCAGTTTCCAATCATTGATCTGTTGGATGAAGTTTTATGCAGCTGAATCTGAAACTGCAATAATGTCCACAAGTTTATTTAACCGTTCAACTAGGTACCTTTGCTATATGAATGGGGTACTCCGGTTACTGAACGAAAGATTAGTATACAAATTCATAATGGGCTAGCATGGGTGTAGATCCATACATAACAACCATTATTGGTCTCTTTTGCCAGAGTTCACATTTTACCCCAGTAGCCTTCATATGATCCTTCCCCTTCCTAAAAAACCATACCAATGCCAAGATGACTTCGAGCTAATGTGGGGGTAGTTAGCTATATAAAATTTGTCAAGATTCCACAAATGCATATATTAATCACCTCTCCAAAGCCAATCGGATGCGATATCAGGGTTCTCTTATAACCACTATTGTGCACTTGTAATACCTACGACGCTGCGCTTAACCTCTCATTATTGGTTAGTATGCTAGGTGGAAGCTTATCAAACAATATTCCAGCATCCAATTGAATTTTCCCTTGCAATGAACCATTCCCTAATATTTCTATAACTTGCTCTTATACCACCGTAGGATAATCATTACCCAATGACCTAGTGAAGTTGCTAAATCCCAAATCATCTACAAATGCCTCATCACATCCCAGTACATATTGCAAGTCATTATCATAGTCATTAAATATAGTTATGCCAGTCCCAATCTCCACTTTGCCACCGCCAAAAAGCTTATCCCACTCAGGTGGTGCAGAAGATGCTTTACTGCGAACATTCGTTGCATTGGCTGATGAGGGACAATGTGCGGGTTTCGTTTGTATAGCCGTCTTTGTCCTAGCTGGCCATTGCGGGGGCGATAGTGATGATGATGGTGATGATGATGATGAAGATGCTAATGCAGATACTGATGCTCGTGATAGTGCGAGTGCGGCTGTGGGTGACGGTGCTGGTGCGGGTGCGGGTACTGTTGCAAGTGCTGGTGCTTATGTTCGGGACTTTCCCTTCGGCTTAGCAGGGTGGGCAGGTTCTAGCGACGACTGTTCCTCATCCGTTTCTGCCAATATTTCTTCCGAAACAGCCTTCTTGTTCTTTTTCGTGAGGGGGGCATACGCTAATATAAGCTTCTTTCGTTTGGACTTGACTTTAGTCGGAGGCACTGTTTCATTTTCCATCTTCTGCTCTTCACTTCCAGATTCCTGTCGGTTCACCAGCTCCAACCACTTACATTCCTGCGGGTTAATCCTAATTTAGTAACCATTTACCCAAGAAATAATATATACCAACTGACTATAATAATGATTTTTTAGACCACCTGAGTCTTGACTCTTGCTATGAGGGACTTCCATTCAGTATCGTTGTAGATAGTTTTGGAGCCATGTCTATTGCGGGTACACCATTCCATGTCGAGCCGAACTCTATCTACATTTTGGGGAACCTAGTCCGAAGTGATGAGCCATTGGCACAATTTGGACTACGAGTTCACATTGCTAACCCACATGTATATTCCTTTTTGCTTGATCTCTAGTTAACATATTTCTGACTATGGTTTTGTGACTATTGTCGCTCGTTCTCCAGGACGGTCATCCATTGAAACATCTCTTGCTGTTCCTGACTCTCATTAGTTCCACATTGTCATGCAAATGATAATATATACAAACTTCATATACGTCCCCGTGCCTTTGACATACTTCTCGTTGTCACACCTTTCTTTGGTGGAGTCGGCCCCACCGTTGCATACGATCCACTTCTAACCATTCGTAACAAGTCGTCCTGCTCTTCTTTCATCCGAAATTTGAGGCGCCAAAACTTTACCCTCTATTTTAGATGTTAGTATGCGACTGAAACTGTATCCCACCCAATATCTAGATTAGCCTCCAAATATCTCTACATTCAAGCCATTGGTTCTGCAACCGGACCACTAGCTGTCAGGAATTCTTCCGCGCAAGACTTGAATAATTTTGGTCTTCTCTAAGGACTATCGAACAGTTGCTTGTCTCGAAAGTATATTCAACAGAGAGTGTCATAATTGAACCTAGTCCAATCCTCCCCGTTATCAAAACCAAAAACGTCTTGTAGTTCTCCATCTTTCGCTTGGACAGCTGGCATGATAACTTGCCTTACCTATAAGAGTTAGCCTAGGAACCCAAACAAGCATCACCTAATATGTACCTGAACCAAATTTTACCTTATAGGAGTAGAAGGACGAGGGTAAGAGTAATAAGAACAACGATAGTAGGACAAGGGTGGGAAATTGTAACTGAGGTGTCCACCACTGGCCTTATACATTGAAACTCAATCTAATGATATTTATAATCCACTCCATTTCCATATCAAACATGGGAAATTTTTTGAACAAAGAAAATTCAAATCTCATAGCCGTAACCCGAAAGCTTGTCGCATTGTGCAAACAGTTAATGCAGTTAGAACCATTAGTGCACCATTACTGTAACCAGACTACTTCACTGTAGAACCATTAGAGTGAACAAACTTAAGTTATCACCCAAATTTCCAATGCTACTTTTTAGTCACTGATTCTGGAATAGAAACAATCTGCATAAATTACCTCAATAGATTAGAAAACTAAGCCAAAGCTGCCAACCTATAGTATTGTTGTAACTGTAAATGGCATAGCTTCCAAGTCGTATCTTTAGTTTATCACATATCTAGTAAATGAAGTAAGAACTGAGCCAACGGGTGCACTAAGCCAAGAAACAAACCTGAGCGAAATAGAATAGCTATGTCTCTATAGTAGACACGAAATTTTTAAGCGCTTCCTGGCTGCCACAATGTGGAAACCAAGACGCATATGGCCAACTTTCCACATGATCGTTATGTTACATGATAAATGATACTAGTATAATGATTTATATTAGTCTCGTACTACATGTGCTTTCGATAGATTTTGATGGATATATTCTAGTCTTAAGGAAATCTGTATCACAGAATGAAGCGGTAGAAATGGAACTTGATTAGAAGCAATCATGCATGTTATTTATGTTTTTCATTTGATTTTTTTTATATGTTTTGGTTTTAGTGCAAAGATTTTCAACTATGAATCATTGTTTATGGCTAGCTGCATTTGGCCTCATTTGAATGTGAATAAGAAGCGGGGTACGTAGTCTGGTTACGCAGAGTTGAGTTCGTTAGATATTAGAACCTAGAATACCTAGTCTAGTTGGTACAATGACCTCTCAAGCAAATACAAAAAAAAACACCTCACACCAACCTACCTAATTGATTACTACTGTGTCATATTGCCATGATGTTAACTATTACTACTTCAAGACCAATGACGATTGCAGCTACAGAACTACAGGAAAGGTTCTAGCAAATAATAATGAAGGAAAGTATGATGAACGAAGAATTTAAGGGAGCCATCAGATCTATAGCTGATAGGAAAAATCAATGGAGCTTCCTTAAAGGCATAGCTAGATTGACTAGACAAGTAGAGAAGGAAGTAGGAGTGCTGGCTGCCGCACAGTCAAAGCTTATCAAAGCTGCCACTGACGCCGAATTACAAGCCTGAGGGGTATCTCAAAAAGACACAATTGATGAACTCCGAATGGAGGAGCTCAATAAATTTAGGCAAGTATATAAGGAATCCGTAAAAAGGAGGCAAAACTACAATCTTGCTATAGGAAAATACTGGAGAGATTAGTGGATGATAGAATTAGATTACTTAATGCCACTATGGCCATCTGTGGAGTTTGTGAGGCAGTGTTCATTCATAGCAAAACAACTATCATATGAGAGAGGAATGGGACTAACGAATAACATTATACCTCGATTTGTCATCAAAATTAGGGACCGAATAGAGATGGCAAGAACTTAGAAGGATAATTGCCTGATAGTGGAGGATATAAAATGGGTCTTTCAGGATGAGCTACTTCCACCTACTTTACCAAAAGACCTAAGAGCTTTTCACCCTGATTATATGGCAAAAATGAAAGTAGCAGATCTATTAGATACAAAAACAAATGCCAACCAAACGACCCAGCAAGCGCAAGGACAGACTATAGCACAACTTGCCATACAAGCAACAAACGTACCACTTACTACATAAGCAGCAACTGTACAACTTGCCACACAAACAATAACTGTACAACCTGCTACACAAGTAACAATCTAAGTAAGAAGAGGTAGGAATAGTGGAGGACAAAATGTGAGATCAAGGCATAGAGGAAAAATGCCAAAGAGGAGAAGATATCGGTCACCGGAGAGATCAATATACCAGAGAATACAATTCGAGTACACGAAGGATGAAGAATGTGATGCCAAATTAATCGAATTATTAGAAACACCGCAAGAGGAGCTAGATGCGTTGGATGCAAACTTGAAGGCAGATATAGAAGTAGTCAAAAAACTACAGGAGATGTTATAGTCTGAGTATGGGGAAGAGCTCATAACTACCAACGAGGGGATATCACTAGACAGAATCAAAACTGTCTAAGAATACTAGTAGCGGGATTACGATTGAAAGTAGTGGCATTGGAGGATGAGCAAGAAGAAGATAAGGATGAATAGACTACAAGGATTTTTTGTTTTTGTTTTTGTGTTTTTGAAGGCATGATAGGTTGACTAGGAAGGACGAATGTGAAGGGAATTGTGATTTTTTTACATTTTTTGACATTTTTTTTGCATTTTATTTATTTTTTGATGTTGACGCTAAAAGAGAAGGAGGAATATGTGCATTTTTTTAACATTTTTTGATATTTTATTTATTTTTGATGCTTATGGTATGCAAGTTTATATTTGATTGTTATATTTGTATTCGTTTTCGTTTTTGTATAATGATTTATATGCTCGCTTAGTACATTTTGCGGTAAAAATGAGAGTCGGATGGATTTTTACATATGACTCTCTCTAGGGCTATTTGATACAATATTTGACTGGTTTGAGAGTCGGATGGATTTTCCTGTATGACTCTCCCGAGGGTTATTTGATGCAATGTTTGACCGGTTTGAGAGTCAGACGGATCTTCCCGTATGACTCTCCCGAGGGCTATTTAATGCAATGTTTGACCGGTTTGAGAGTCGGACGGATTTTTATGTATGACTCTCCCCAAGGCTATTTGATACAATATTTGACTGGTTTGAGAGTCGGACAAATTTTCCTGTATGACTCTCCCGAGGCTATTTGATGCAATATTTTACCGGTTTGAGAGTCGGACGGACTTTCTCATATAACTCTTGACTGAGGTACGCTTGCTTCATATGGTATCCCAGTAATGTCGACATACATTGCAGCAGCAACTAAGCTAGAGGTAGTATTAACATTAATAATCTCATAGGTACTGGCCTCTTATATGGTATGATACCTTTACGCATCAAGATACAGTACCCCTATTCTAGCCTCTATAGAACCCTACACAATATCTTCTCTTGCCCAATCTCCTCTATAGTACAATATTAGTATTATACATACTAAACCAGTATCAAACTACTTATAAGTATATTAAGATGTACTTGTACTACCTCTCTATTGTTATCGTTCTTCTTATTATACTGTCTAGACGCGTGGTTAAGACTACTACCATGACAACTACCACTTCTACTATTACCACTACTACTACTATGACCAGGACTCCTCTTACAACTAGTCTCCCTACCATGACCACTATTACTACCTACTAAAGGGCTAGTGGGAGCCAGACTATCGATCTTGATGCTATTCTATAGTGATCAATAGATTACCAAGTTTTAGTGGAGATTAAAGGAGAACAGGTTTTGTAGTACTGCATTAACCAGTCCAAGTATCAACCAGTCAAGTATCAACCAGCCACCCATCAGCTTTGTAGCCAACCTCCTCCATTGTTATACAAGGAGAAAGCTAGGTAGGATAATCGTTGGGTTGACTGCGATTTGAAGACAGTTACAGACTCGGAGACTGATTCGGTACTAGATACAATACCCAATATAGCTTCATGGATGGACTGGAATGCAAGGTGGTAACTACTACAGCAATATTACCCAAATAGTTTCTGTGCTTTACCAATTTTGCTTTTGTTTTTGCTTTCTACGTTTACCTTGTCCTGAATCTACCCGGGTTTCTGGGTGGCTCCTCATATTCATATTCCCTTTACTGGGAATGAATAGGAGTAATAAGTATTAAAAATAAGAAAAAAAATATAAAAAAAATATAAAAAAAAAGGGTTGGCTGGCTGCAGGAGAGCTAACGGGGGGAGGGGAGGGCTGGCGGGGCTGACATGGGGAAGGAAAGACTACTGAAGAGATGGGTGGGCTGGTGGAGGGAGGGAAAGGCTGGTAGAGGGAGGGGAAGACTAACGAGGGGAGAGGTTTTTTTTTTTTTTTTTTAAAGTCTATATGTCTATAGAGCCTAAGGCTATGAGACGGCCCCGTTCCCTTATCTTAGGAGACTCGGTACATCTATGGGACAATGGATTGCATAAGTGCCCACCCTCTCGAACCAAGGAAAATATAACAGAAAACACCTCTTCCTCCCCCCTCACGCCCCATATCGGCCCTCTCCTTAAAATAACTACCGCTACGCCCCTTACTGGCCCTTCCAAAGATATATGAATCTGCCACTGCCACGCCTACTCCCAGCCCTCCCCTCCGAGTGGGCTGGTAGAGGGAAAGGAAGGCTGGCAGGGGGAGGGGAAGACTAGCGAGGGGAGAGGTGGGCTGGTGGAGGGAGGGGAAGGCTGGCGGAGGGAGGGGTGGACTGGCGGAGGAGGGGAGGGCTAGTAGTAGGCTGGCGGGGAGAGGGGAGAGTGGGGAGGGGAGGGCTAGTGGGGAAGGCTGGCAGGGAGAGCTGGCAGGGAGGACTGGCGGGGAGGGGAGGGGAGGGGAGGGGAGGGGAGGGGAGGGGAGGGGAGGGAAGGAGAGGGGAGAAAGAGGGGGGTTGTTTTCTTTTATATGCTTGTTTTGTCTTAGTTTTTCTATCTTTGCTCTCTTACACTAGCTACGCCTGGGCTAGGCTCTTCGGGTGATAGAAAAGTAAGTACCTTACTTCTTTATTCCTTATTCCTTAGTAGGTGCTAACAAACCTATATACCACATAGGTAGCAGCAGCAATCGAGACTAGGTAGCAGTGAACTTTGGCTTTGGTCTATTAGGTAGTATCTATTCTATATCATCTATATCTATTATCTATTTCTATTGTCTATATTCAAGTCTATTGTTTAGTCTATCTATGTATATGCAAGTCATTTTGTTCTATCTCTAGATCCACTAACGGATGATCTATCTGCTTCAGCATCATCGAATATTCTATCGGTGCCTTAGATGACTCTCCAGCTGGAGGTCCCTCAACCGATGTAGTACCTACGGGGGTAAGCCCACAACAATCATAATGTTGGAAAAGACAAATTATATATATAAACTCAAGCTAGTCTGGTTGGCACACTCAGGAGAATGTTTGTACTAATCGGCTAATCTAGTTTTAGAAAAAGGAGATCTTAGAGATGCAATTAGACATAGGGTGTAAGCGGGCTTGGCCAACCAGATGAGCAAGAATACTAATTGGCTATAGTACTAAAATAAGATATTTACAGAAGAGTCCGTCAAGGAAGCGTGTTCCCGGTAATCTAGTTTCAGGGGAAGAAGATCTTAGGGATACAACCAGACTATAGAATGCAAGCGGACTTGGCCAACCAGATAAGCAAACAAACTAATTAGCTAGGTACAGGTACTAAAACAGAAGATCTAGTTTCAGGTGAATGAAAATCTTTGGGATGCAATAAGGTTACAGTATTTTACGGGTCAATGTAATATACTTCATAGGCTAGGCCTATCCCTAGTCTGGTTTGGCACCTAGGCTATCCCGTTGACCTGCAAAATGCTGTATGGGGCAGTGGCCTATGGTAGAGTTGCAACCAAACCTAGACGGGTGTAGTCTAGCATCTATGTTTGCTTCGAATGAACGAATCAGCAACGAATTTAGGCAAGAAAACGAACCCTTCATTTTGTGAGACGATTCTAAAAGTAGATTAATGCTTGTAACCAATTCAACATCCTGGCTACCCACTTCTCAACCCTCTCTTCGAAACTTTAGATTACCATTTCCATTCTCTTATATTTCAAAACTCAGGTAGTTTTTGTAGTGCAGTTATTTCTTTTTCTTTTTATTTATTCCATGCGTATAAGCCTATAGGCCTATATCGCATATAGGCAAATATTCTACTGGTTCTACAGCTGCCATATTGTAGCTAGAGTCCAAGCCAAAGCTCCTTCCATGGTTAGCCAGGTAGTCCCCTTTTATTTGTGTAAATTCACCAAGTCATTATACTAACATAGCTCTCAGCTGATAGTATCTGCCAACAACCTGCTCTACTACTGCTTCACTGGACAATCCCGTTAGGCACTCAGTTTTATGCCATTTATGTACTCCTGTAATATTTGCCAGCGGACTGATTTTCGCAGTGCTCGAGGCTTTGCAATCCACATTTCCAGGATTTATCAGAATCAGTCAACTAAGTCTACGCCCCCCCCAATCGATGATGTTTCATCAGAAGACGAAGACAGGATAAACCAAACGTACATTGAAGATGAACAAAATGGACAAGTATCAAACATAGGCATTGAACTAATCCTTGACCAAACAAATACTTCACGCGACCATGCCCCCATATGTCGTGATCTTACCCCCATCAATTTGGAAAGCTCCTCTGCCATACTTACGCAGATTTCTCAAACTGTACAATACTCCCGCTGTTGTAGCACGACTATACAAGACCCTAAATAGAGGCATTCTTAGAAGTATCTAGACTAGCAGCTATGGAAACCCTTTCAAACCTTCGAAGATTATGACCTGGCTTATGCCTACTAGAGAGACGGTAGTACCAAATCACACATTAATTACGTTCTAGAAAGAGGCCTTGACAGAGATATGGCAATATTCAAAAACACTAACGAATTGTAGTTCTTGTAGTAACTAACCAACGTGTACCATGGTTTATCCCCCATTATATTGAATCCAATGCAATGTAGCTTTACCACCTGGCACGAGCACACAATTCTGAAAGTTGGCACAATATACTATAGGGACGTCATCGAGTGTGTGAAACTATTACTCCGCAATTAGTCATTTAGTAATAGTCTAATTTATACACCAGTTAGGCAATATAACTCAGTTGGGGAATGAATTCATAGTAATTTGCACAGTTCAGATTGGTGGTGGAAGACGCAGGATGAGCATCCTGAATATAGTACAATTGTCCCTATAATTTGCGCCTCCAATAAAGCTCATCTCACCAACTTTTTAAGTGACAAATCAATATAGCTATTATACATGACAATAGGGAATATACCGAAAGACATTCGTAGGGAACGTTCTACTAGAGCCTGAATTTGCATCGGACTCTTACCGATAATCAAAATCAATAATATCGAATCACGTATATAATGGCATGCTACCATCCATTATATCCTACGGCCACTTCGCATGCCAGGTTCATAGTCTGTTATATATTCAGATGGTTTTATATGTAAATGTTATCTTATTCTCAATGGTTGGGTTACTGATTGGCCAGAACAATGCACTATCGCTCTTATCAAGCAGAATAGATATCCCATTCGTGAAGCCTCAATAGAAGAATTCAGCAATCCTAAGCTACCCAATGGATGGCGTGATCGAGACCCTACTACCTACATATCCGACGATAAGCCAGTTGCCACCCGCCAATATTGCAGAAATTCCCCTTCCTCAACTCCCCTACCTGAATGGCAGAGGACCGCAAAGCAGAGACGGACTACTGCCGGAATTCTACCAATGGTTAACGAATTTGAAGAATACTCTAGTTGTAGTCCCTATTCATTATAGGGCTTCGATTGGTTACATGTTTGTATTCTCAGTATGGTAAAAACGCATTTGATGAATTGGATTACCCATTACCTCGACGAATATAATGTTACTGACCAATGGGAGGTATTTCTGCAACGTGCACCCCGGTATCCGGAACTAATGATTTTGAACAAGAGATACAGTTATGTTCAGCAATGGTAAGGTAAAGACATCCGTCAACTAATTCGTTACTTACTAGCATCTCTAGCTCCTTTACTGAAACCTACAAATGAACGACGTCATCCAGGCATGCACCTCTGGGTATTACTTACCACTTAAAGCCTCTTAGAAGTGGTAATTCTCACTCAACAATGTTATCATACCGAGACCTCTTTGTCCTCTATTGACAACGCTCTGGCTGAGTTTCATAACCTCAAGAATGTATTCTTGCCAGCTTGTGAGCGACCCAATTTCAATTTTCCTAAGATGCATCTGCTTTCTCATCTTACGAATCATATATGACAACATGAATCTTGTGACAGCTGGACAACAGACGTTTTAGAAGGGCTTTATATAAGCCTCAAGGATACATATTATTCCACCAACTAGGTCAACTTTACTAAGCAACTGCTGGCCTACCTGGACGCTGATTTGGGGATGTCAATAATGCGACTTAACTTGATCTACCTCGTCCTGAATAGTTTCTATGTACCTGATTCAGCCCGGATCTTTGACCTGCTCCCCCCTCCAATCAAACTGCTGAATACGCAGCGAGCGTGGCAAATACGCTAATCATACAATCCCGATAGTCCACGATAGATTGATAGCCCTCTACACGTCCCAGGCAGGGCAGAGTACATACGACCTCACTTAACAGCACTGACGAATAATTCATAAGGGAGGGTGATTCTAAAGGATGCCAATGCTAGGTTTGAATGCCATAGTATTCAGCACCTTTTCTAGCAGTTATTGGATAATATATTCCCCTTCAATTGGTTGGGATAATATTTCGTCGATCGTGAAAGATTTCGCAATGAGGTCATCTTGCGGAAAGCTAATAAAATTAAATTTATATCGTGCATATTCCAAGTACTCGATGAGTACAGAAGGATTCATCTCAGATGCGAACCAAGTAGTGATGCGACGAAAGGAATTGAATACCCCATATGGATTCATACAAGTAGCTCAAATGAGGAAGACACATTCCAGGGCTAGCGTGTTGGCTAGCCAATTTTGTTTTATGCCTAGATAGTCCCCAAGAATCTGACTTATTCATCGTATGCTCCTAACTCATTTTTGCCTTTCCTGAATTTCCCACTTTTCCGACAGTACTGCTGATATGGCTGGATCATGGAATTCATAGTATACGACGTTTACGAATACACAACTACAAGCAGACTCCCGGATACAATGACAGGTTTTGTTACAGTTCAGAAAGTCCCACATGGCCAACGGGCATACGATATCCAATGCATCGAAGGCCCAGTACACCTTGTACCAGCACACCTCAGGGTGACCCCAACCCTCTAGAATGTCAACAACCAAATCGATATAGAAATGTATTAGTATATTTATTAACCGATTTGTTACTACCTAAAAATTCGGTTATGGGTTGTAGTCCGTGAGTGCCACCGAAACTAATATGGCTTCCAACTACCCCTTGTCTATAAAGGAACGTTTTTAATATGTATACGGTGTAGGTGCAATTTACGTCTAATACGAGACTATTTAGGTTATCAAATTAGGGTTTTTCAATGTATTTTTTATGTTAGTCGAACTAGAAAGGTTATCGAGATAGATATTATAAGGGCGGGTCAGAGGGGCTAAGTCAGATGTTTGGGTAGAGTTAGTAATGGAACGTCTGCGGCTGGCTACCCGCAAGGCTAACAAGAGTAGTATGAAGGAAGCAAAAGGTACTATAGTGAATAGGCAGTTATAGGAGTGTGTTCGATAAGTAGCAACAGCGGATTAGATTTAGATAACTTGTATGGCGAATAATAAATTCATTGAACTATGGAAATATAGTAGTAGATGGGATAAGTATTGTACAGAAGAGAAGGAGTGAGTGAATACGAAGACTAAGAGATAAAGAGATACCTGAAAGATGATCGAGAGTGTAATATCAGGGTAATATCAAGGGTGACGGAAGCTAAAGACTCAAAAACAGCTGAGCGAATGAACAGAAGATCAAACAGGGACAATAAGATAAGAACTAAAGTAAGTAGATGAATAAAGAATTGATTGAGAAGATTAGACGATGAGACGAGTAACCAGAGAGGTATATAGGCTACTGAATGAGTGTCATGACAAAATATCAGAGATATTGACAGATGACTAAGCGAGCAATATGATAAACGACCGTACGAATAACTGGACGACTGAATGAATAAGTATAATAATAAACTAGAAAGGATATAAATGCTTTGAGAAGAAAGCTAGAGAAAGATCCAAAATGAACCAGCAAGGTCCAAAAGAAGGTTAATAGAGTTCAGAGAGATCCAGTCGGGTCCAGGAAGGTTCTAAAAGTAAATATAATAGTCAGGTGATACAGAAGGTACAGAAAAAGATAGGAAATTAGTAAAAGAATCAGTAATATAACATTTTTGCTAATGAAATTTGTCAAGATTCCATAAATGCATATATTAATCACCTCTCCAAAGCCAATCGGATGCGATATCAGGATTTCCTTATGACTACTATTGTGCACTTGTAATATCCATGATGCTGCGCTCAACTTCTCGTTATTGGTTAGTATGCTAGGTAGAAGCTTATCAAACAACTTTCCAGCATTCAATTGAATTTTCCCTTACAATGAACTATTCCCTAATATTTCCATAACTTGCTCTTGTACTGCTGTGGAATAATCATCATCCAATAACCCAGTGAAGTTGCTAAATCCCAAATCATCCACAAATGCCTCATTACATCCTAGTACATATTGTAAGTCATTATTATAGTTATTAAATACAGTTACGTCAGTCCCAATCTCCACCTTGCTACCGCCAAAAAGCTTATCCCACTCAGTCGGTACAGAAAGTACTTTACTGCAAACATTCGTTGCACTGGCCGATGAAGGACAATGTGCGGATTTCGTTTGTATAGTCGTCTTTGTCTTAGCTGGCCATTGCAGGGGTGATGGTGATGATGATAGTGATGATAATAGTGATCATGATAATGAAAATGCTGATGCAGATACTAATACTCATGATAGTATGAGTGCGGCTGCAGGTGATAGTGCTGATATGGGTACAAGTACTGTTGTAGGTGCGGGTGCTTATATTTAAGACTTTCCCTTCGGCTTGGCAGGGTGGGCAAGTTCTAGTGACAACTGTTTCTTATCCGTTTCTGCTAATATTTCTTTCGAAATAGCCTTCTTGTTCTTTTTCGCAAGGGGGGCATATGCTGATATAAGCTTCTTTCGTTTAGGCTTGACTCTAGTTAGAAGCACTGTTTTATTTTCCATTTCTTTCTCTTCACTTTTAGATTCCTATCGGTTCACCAGCTCTAACCACTTATATTCCTATAGATTAATCCTAATTTAGTAACCATTTACCTAAAAAATAATGTATGCCAACTGACAACAACAACGATTTTTTGGACTGCCTAAGTTCTGACTCTTGCCATAAGGAACTTCCATTCAGTATCGTTGTAGATAGTTTCGGAGCCATATCCATTACAGGTATACCATTCCATATCGAGCCGAACTCCATCTACATTTTGGGGAACCTGGTCCGAAGTAATGAGCCATTGGCACAATTTGGACCACGAGTTCACATTGCTAACCTGCATGTGTATTCCTTTTCGTTTGATTTCTAGTTGATATGTTTCTGACTATGGTTTTGTAACTATTGTTACTTGTTCTCCAGGATGGTCATCCGTTGAAATATCTTTTACTGTTCTTGACTCTTATTAGTTCCACATTGCCATGCAAATGATAATGTATATAAACTTTATGTACGCCTCTGCGCCTTTAATATACTTCTCGTTGTCACGCCTTTCTTTGATGTAGTTGGTCCTACCATTACATATGATCTACTTCTAACTATTCGTAACAAGTCATCCTGCTCTTTTTTCGTCCGAAATTTGAGGCGCCAAAACTTTGCTCTCTGTTTTAGATATTGGTATGCAACTGAAACTGCATCCCACCCAATATCTGGATTAGCCTCCAAATATCTCTGCATTCAAGCCATTGGTTCTGCTACCGGACCACTAGCTGTCAGGAGTTCTTCTGTGCAAGACTTGAATGGTTTTGGTTTCCTCTGAGGACCATCGAACAGTTGCTTGTCCTAAAAGTACATCCAACAGAGAGTGTCACAATTGAACCTAGTCTAATCATCCCCATCGTCAAAACCAAAAATGTCCTATAGTTCTCCATCTTTCGCTTGGACAGCTGATATGATAACTTGGCTTACCTACAAGAGTTAGCTCAGGAACCCAAACAAGCATCATCTAATACGTACCTGAACCAAATCTTACCCTATAGGAGTAGAAGGATGAGAGTAAGAGTAGTAAGAATGATAACAGTGGGACAAGAGTGGGAAATTGTAACTGAGGTGTCCACCACTAGCCTTATACATTGAAACCCAATCCAACGATATTTATAATCCACTCCATTTCCATATCAAATATGGAAATTTTTTGAACAAAGAAAATTTAATCTCACAGCCATAACCTGAAAACTTGTCGCATTGTGCAAATAGTCAATGCAGTTAGAACCATTAGTATACTATTACTGTAACCAGACTACTTCACTGTAGAACTATTAGAGTAAATAAACTTAAGTTGTCATCTGAATTTCTAATGCTACTTTTTAGTCACTGATTCTAGAATAGAAACAATCTGCATAAATTACCTCAATAAGTTAGAAAACTAAGCTAAAGCTGCCAACTCACAGTATCATTGTGACTGTAAATGGCATAGCTCCCAAGTCATATCTTTAGTCTATCACGTATCTAGTAACCAAGGTAAGAACCGAGCCAACAGCTGCACTAAGCCAAGAAACAAACCTGAGCAAAATGGAATAGCCATGTCTCCGCAGTAGGCACAAAATTTTTAAGTACTCCCTGGCCACCGCAATGTGGAAACCAAGACGCATGCGGCCAACCTTCCACGTGATCGTTGTGTTACATAATAAATAATGCTAATATAATGATTTATATTAGTCTCGTGCTATATATGCTTTCAATAGATTTTGATAGATATATTCTAGTCTTGAGGAAATCTATATCGCAGAATGAAATAGTAGAAATAGAATTTGATTAGAAGGAATCGTGTATGTTATTTATATTTTTCATTTGATTTTTTTTACATGTTTTGGTTTTAGTATGAAGATTATCAATTATGAGCTATTGTTTATGGCTAGCTGCATTTGGCCTCGTTTGAAGGTAAATAAGAAGCGGAGTACATAGTCTGGTTACGCAGAGTTGAATTCATTAAAAATCAGAACCTAGAATACCTAGTCTAGTTGGCATAATAACCTCTTAAGCAGAAACAAAAAAAAACACCTCACGCCAACCCACCTAATTGATTACTACTGTATCACATTGCTATAATGTTGACTACTACTACTTCAAGACCGATGACGATTGCAGCTGCAGAACTATAGGAAAGGTTCCAGCAAATAATAATGAAGGAGAGTATGATGAACGAAGAATTTGAGGGAGCTATCAGATCTATAGCTAATGGGAAAAATCAATGGAGCTTCCTCAAGGGCATAGCTAGATTGACTAGACAAGTAGGAGAGAAAGTAGGAGTGCTGGCTGCTGCGCAGTCAAAGCTTATCGAAGCTGCTACCGACACTAAATTACAAGCCTGGGGGGTA
Organism: Tirmania nivea; assembly: GCA_015179035.1. Taxonomy (NCBI): domain Eukaryota; kingdom Fungi; phylum Ascomycota; class Pezizomycetes; order Pezizales; family Pezizaceae; genus Tirmania; species Tirmania nivea. Next base: position 22,637 of record WHUY01000213.1, read on the forward strand.
TTTCAAGAAGACGCAATTGATGAACTCCGAATAGAGGAGTTCAATAAATTTGGACAAGTATATAAGCAATCTGTAAAGAGGAGGCAAAACTACAATCTTGCTATAGGGAAATACTAGGGAGATTAGTGGATGATAGAATTAGATTACTTGATGCTACCGTAGCTATCTGTAGAGTTTGCGAGACAGTGTTCGGTTGTAGTAAAATAACTATCGTATGAGAGAGGAATGGGACTAACGAATGACATTATACTTCGATTTGTTATTGAAATTAGGGACTAAATAGAGATGGCAAGAACTTAGAAGCATAATTGCCTGATAGTGGAGGATATAAAATGGGTCCTTTAGGATGAGCTACTTCCATCTACTTTATCAGAAGACTTAAGAGCTTTTCACCCTGATTATATGGCAAAAATGAAAGTAGCAGATGTACTAGATGCGAAAACAAATGCCAACCAAATGACCCAGCAAGCGCAAAGGCAAACTTCGGCACAACTTGCCACACAAGCAACGAACGTACTACTTACCATACAAGCAGCAACTATACAACCTGCTACACAAGCAACAACTATATAACCTACCACACAAGTAACAATCCAAGCAAGAAGAGGTGGGAATAGTGGAGGGCAAAGTATGAGATCAAGGCATAGAGGAGAAATGCTAAAGAGGAGAAGATATTGGTCACCGGAGAGATCAACATACCAGAGAATATAATTTGAGTACACGAAGGATGAAGAATGCGATGTCGAATTAATCGAATTATTAAAAATACCGCAAGAGGAGCTAGATGCACTGGATGCAAACTTGAAGGTAGATATAGAAGTAGTCGAAAAACTACAGGAGATATTACAGTCCAAGTATGGGGAAGAGCTTGTATCTACCGAAGAGAGAATATCACTGGACAGAATCAAATACTATATAAGAATACTGGTAGCGGGATTGTAATTAAAAGTGGTGGCATTGGAGGACAAGCAAGAAGAAGATAAGGATGAATAGACTATAAGGATTTTTTGTTTTTGTTTTTGTATTTTTGAAGGTATGATAGGTTGACTGGGAAGGATGAATGTAAAGAGAATTATGATTTTTTGGTATTTTTTGACATTTTTTTTATATTTTATTTATTTTTTAACGCTGACGCTAAAAGGGAAGGAGGAATATATATATTTTTTTAACATTTTTTGACATTTTATTTATTTTTGATGCTTACGGTATACTAGTTTATGTTTGATTATTACATTTGTATTCGTTTTCGTTTTCGTACAATGATTTATATACTCGCTTAGGACATTTTGCGGTAAGAATGAGAGTCAGATGGATTTTTATATATGACTCTCCTCAGGACTATTTGATACAATATTTGACCGGTTTGAGAGTCAGACGGATTGTCCCGTATGACTCTCCCGAGGACTATTTGATACAATGTTTGACCGGTTTGAGAGTCGGACGGATCTTCCCGTATGACTCTCCTCAGGGCTATTTGATGCAATGTTTGACCAGTTTGAGAGTCGGATGGATTTTCCCATATGACTCTCCCTAGAGCTATTTGATACAATATTTGACCAGTTTGAAAGTCGAATGGATTTTCCCGTATAACTCTCCTGAGGCTATTTGATGCAATGTTTTACTAGTTTGAGAGTCGGACGGACTTTCCCATATAACTCTTGACTAAGGTACACTTGCTTCATACGGTATCCTAATAAAGTGCGATATATATTGCAGCAGCAACTAAGCCAGAGGTAGTATTAATATTAATAATCTCGTAGGCACTGGCCTCTCATATAGTATGATACCTTTACGCATCAAGATACGGTACCCTATTCTAGCCCCTATAGAATCCTACATAATATCCTCTCTTGTCCAATCTCCTCTATAGTACAACATTAGTATCATACATATTAAATCAGTATCAAACTACTTATAAGTATATCAAGATATACTCATACTACCTCTCTGTTGTTATCATTCTTCTTATTATACTGTCACGGGGGCCCTATTCACCCTTATAGTGCTCCAGCAACTAAAGAATAGGACGGCCATACTTCTACTACCATAACGATACCTATTCCGAAATACAGAATAATATCCTATAGCAGAAAGTTCAATCCGCTTTAATCCTTCATAACAGATCTTATTTCAAAACATAATATAAATCTTTTTCGCCAGTCGAGAATAAAGAAAACTAGACTTAGAACTTTGTAGACTTCATGTACTCGAATTGCTCTTGCTTTTGAATACTCTTAATGGTAGAATTAGATTCAACTGGGAACTACTCTCACTATTTATGATGTGTAGTGACAGTAGATATTTCTTGATAAAATATTTTTAGGGGACGCACATCTACCCATCACTTCTTCAGAATTTCTTCCTAAGTGTTATGCCATCCATACCTTTATTAATGCAGTCGTAATTTGCGCTTGTTGTCATAGGTTACTAGCCCAAACGTAGGGAAGATTCCTAAGCGTACAAGTTTCATATACTTTACTTAAGCCGACTTATTCCATTAAAGAATACTTAGCCGAGATAACTAATTTCTACTTCCGATATAATGCCAATTCCCAATACTATCGAATAAATACTCGATAGTATCGTAGAGTTATCTTATTTGAGTTTACGATAGCTTTTTCTTAATAGCATCTAGTATGCATTGAAAATAATCTTCAACTGCTCATAACTCTATTAATAAAAACTCATGGGTCACAAATAAATTATCATTGGATAGGCGCCAATGCGTGGAAGATCATAGAATCTTAATTCATCTCAATGCCAATATTATTTGCGGAGTTGTTATCAGTAATAGATAAACATCCTCGTAGATTTAATTAACCTTACTAAAGGTCTTTTAACTCCACGTGTATTACTCCGATCATAAGATGGATTGTAGAAATGGAATCAGGGCGATGAATAGGCCAAGATACAACTTTGAAATATTGAATTCGGAGAACTTTATATTTTAAGCCTATCTTTGGCCTTAGTTTAGGGTGCACTTCCTTATAATGTTACCAGACGCACTTTGGTCTAAAGTACGCCCTTGTGGCTTCATTATTTTATTTATTTTTACCGAGTTATTTTCCTAAAGTTCAGTGTAATAACTTCAATTCAAGGTAACGCCAAGACTTCAGAGTAATAGCCAGTATAGCTAGTATATGTGCATATAGTCAGCGTATTGTTCTAGGTGTAACTATTGAACCATTGATCAAATACTTATGAAACTTAAACCGTAGCTCTCTCAAGGGTCTATGGGCGTGTCATAAGGGTCTTAACCATCTATGATAGTTATATACTACTCCAAGGTTCATACCCATTTCATATACTTATCTCTTATAGATAAGTATTAGAAAAGCTTGCACCATACTGCTATGAGTGTACCTAGAGTCCATGTGGATATCTAGGGTTGTTCTATAGGAGCTCAAGTACCTATGGTAGGGCTGGATGTCACCCCGTGACAGTGCCTCTCCCCTTAAGGTTCTTGTCCGCAAGAACCTAATTGATTATACAAATAGAATCAGTATTGCTACTAACGACTATGGATAGGGCTTAAGGACCAGTCCTCATATACAACAACTGAAATACAGTTGCGTATGTCTCATTATACCCCTGGGACAGAAAATGGCACAAGAAATACAGGTAGAAAACAAAAAATACATGAAAGATAATTCCAAAAACCTAAAGCCTAAATAGAAAAAAATGAAAAATCCTCACAAGATAACATCAGGATCCCGTGGCTTACGAGGATTTTCTAGATGGAATTTCTGAACAATTTCAGCGCCTCCATCCTTCAAGTTCTCGTATGGTTCCTATATGTCATCATCAGGACCGTAACTCTTCCAGGAAACCAAGTACATTACTCTTCCTTTCCGAAGCTCACTCATCTTAACCTTCTCTATTTTGTACTCCAATTCTTCGAGATTGACAGGAGGGGGTGTTGGCAAACGTCTGCCGGCAATCGTGTTAAGGTGGTAGGGTTCTAACAGACTGATGTGGAAGATGGGATAGGTTTTGCCTGTGCTCAGAGGAAGTTCTAACTCATAGGTATAAGTACCAATGAGTCATTTGATTTTGAACTTTCCTCGAAGCTTATAGCCAAGCTTCTTGGTCAGACGCCTAGTCTTAATGTTCTTAGCGTTGACCATGACCCAGTCTCCTACCTTAAATATTGGTTCCTTCTCTACCACCTTAAGATTGTAGTATTTTGATATGTGGGCCTGCGCTACCTTCATGTTCTCTCTCATTATCTCTCTCATTGCGTCCAGGGTTTCAACTGTTTTAGCTGCCTCAAGGTTGTTAGATTTGGTTGAGGCCTTAGTTGGGTTCTGGAAGTTGTTCTCGAGATGTTGGCCATATGCTGCATAGAAGGGAGTATGTTTAGTACTAGAGTGAATAGTGTTATTGTAATAGAACTTGGCAAACAGAAGTAACTCAACCCAGTTATCCTGATCCCAACAGCAATACGTCCATAAATAATACTCTAGGATCTGGTTGACTCGTTCAGTTTGACCATCCGTTTGAGGATGATATGCTGAGGACTTATCCAACTCAACTCCTAATAACTGCATAACTTCTATCTAAAACGAACTTGTGAACACTGAGTCCCTATCCGAAACAACCCTCTTTGGCAACCCGTATAGTCTCTACACTTCCTTAACGAATATCCCAGCTAACTCTTTAGCCTTCCGGTTCTTTAAAGGAATGAAATGAGCCATCTTAGTAAACCTATCGACAATAACTCAGATTTGATTATACCCCTTAACTAGAGGTAAATCAGTAATGAAATCTATCAAAATATGTTCCCATTACCTATAGGGAATCGGAAGAGGTACAAGCTTGCCATATTTTTTGTGTTGCACTGTCTTGTTATGCTAGCAAGCGTCACATGTACGGACGTAGTCATATATCCAGTCTTCCATATTCGGCTAGTAGTAATTTCATTTCATTAGTTCAAGGGTCTTGTTACGTCCGAAGTATCCTGCAACTTTAGTATCATAGCTCTGGAATGCCACCTTCAGCTTCAGTGAGTTGTTGTCAGGAATATACAAATGTCTTTCATAGGTCACCATGTTATCTTCCAAACTATAGTGCTCAAAACCGGGATACTCCTTGCTAAACTTCAACGTGTTTCGAATCCCTTACCACTTCTTATCCATGAGGCCAGCCTCTAGGATTTCCTTCGACCATATTGATTCTTCAGTCTGTGAGGCCTTCATTGCCATAATTCAACGCGTTACTAGTACTTCTTCACCTGAACCTAGTTGGAATTGACCAGGTTTGAACATCCGAATCGTGTGGTCCTGCTTCTCCCCTCCTTTTTCGAGGTTAAGATCAACCTAACGGGAAAACGCATCAGCTTTGCCATTCTTGTTACCTGGGTGGTAGATGATCCTAAAGTTGAACTGGCTTAGTATTTCCACCTAATAAGCCTGCCTTCGATTAAGTAACTTCATGGAATTAAAGTACTCAAGGTTCTCATGGTCTGTATATACAATTATCTCCTACAGGGTACCCATCAAAAAGTGTCTCCATTCCTGAAAGCAGTTAACAATTATGACTATTTCTTTGTCATGAACGTTATAGTTAAGCTCTGCGGGAATGAAACACTTTGAGTAGTAAGCTACAGGGTATCAATGACTATCTGGTTCCTTCTGGGATAGGGTACCAGCTTTTGCCAGATCGGATGTATCTGTCTCGATCATCTTTGGTCGTTCGAGTTGATAATAGCATAGTATCGGAGCTATAGTGAACCTATATTTTAGCTCATCGAAGGCTTTTTGACACTGCTGTGTCCAATTCCAAGGAACTCCATTGTATGTTAACGTTTGAATCAGGAGAGCCAAATTACTAAAGCCTTTAATAAACTGGTGATAGAAATTAGAAAAACCAATAAACTTCTGCACCTCTTTGATATTCCGAGAGGCTTACCATACGAGGATGTCCTCGACTTTCTTCTGACCCATTTGTATCCCTTTGGTGCTGACCTTAAATCCTACGAATTCTACTTCGGGGACATAGAAGATATACTTGTCTATATTAACACAAAGGTTATTCTTTGTTAGCTTTTGCAACACCCAACGGACAAGCTCGACATGTTCTTCTTCAGTCTGAGTATATATGAGGATATCATCAATATATACAACGATCCCTCGATCGATTCTCTCAGATAGAATGTTGTTAACATGTCGTTGGAAGACAGATGGAGTATTAGTTAGCCCAAAAGGCATAACTGTATACTCATACAAGCCATATCTGGTCTTGAATACTGTCTTCCACTCGTTTCCGGTTGCTATTCTTAGCAAGTTAAACCCAAGTTTTAAGTCGAGTTTGGAGAAAACCTGTGAAGTGCCAACTTGTTCTATGAGAGTGGTTATAAGTGGTAGGGGATACTTATCTTTCTTAGTAATGGCATTGAGACCTCTATAGTCTACGACTATTCGAAGCTTGCCATTAGGTTGTTTGGCGAAGAAAATAGGAGTGCGAGAACTGCTTTTGCTTGGTCTAATCTTGCCGGTTCGGAGTATTTTGTCGAGGTATTCTTTGAGAAGCTCCAGTTCATCGGGGGAGAGGGGGTACAACTTTCCTGATGGCGGACTTTTTCCTTCTTCCAACTCAATTGTCATGTCCTGTGGACCATGAGAGGGAAGAGCAGATTGCATCTCCTTTCTAAAGATTTTTGCAAAATCCCTATACTGAGATGGCAATCGATCAGCAAGTTCCTCTAGATTCTCACTCGCAGTTATTTTCATAACTTTGCGAACGTCTCCATTTGCGAACTTCTGATAATCCCATTCCCCAATCTCCATAAGTCTGACATACTAAGTCTCTGCAAGTACTTCGTCAAAGTCAGCGAAATCAGTGACCTCCTCGATCTCCAATGCCCTCTTAAGCTCGAGTCCATAAGGAGTGGTGACTCGTAACTTATCACAATTGGTGATGATCCAATGCATCCCTAAAATGAATAGAAGACCTGGTTCGAGATATGCAACCTCAGTTACTAGGTCAAGGGTTTTATTTCGCCCTAATCTTGTATCAGGGACTTCCATCTGTAGGTTTCGGACCTGTACTATGCCAGACCTCTTGAGAATCAAGCTGTCAGCGCTCTCTAATGTTAGTCTTTTCTCCCTCTTAACCTAAGGCAACATCATCTATTCAACAAAATCAGAATCGAAAATCGTGGCTTCCGCGCTAGTATTAACCAAAGCATTAATAGAAAGTTCTCTTTTTATTCCTTCGTATATCCAAGATAACTTAACAGAGATAAGAAACTTCAGCCCATCTGATTTCAACACCTCTACACCTGATTTTACTGCCAAAGAGAGATCCTTTATTCCTTCCAAAGAAATATCTGGCACCGCCACTTTTCGTGGTCTTTTTTGGAGTTCAACGACAAGAGGAGCCACCTTATTATCGGCTTTTCGTTTTGTCCCTTTTTTTGTGTTTTGTAAAGAAAAAGCAGAGGAAGACAAATTATGAGAAACAGAACTAATGAAAGTGGGGTCAATATCTATAGGTTCCCTAATATATTCCTCCTTCCAGCTTCTAATAGAGATACTCTTCTTAATAACACAAAGAGAAAACCAATCCTGTGAGACTATCTGACCCAATGAACTAGATAGCCCGCATCTCTAACAGTCCGAATTTTCTCCATAATCTAACTCATTATCACTGATTATCTGACCGAATGAAACTTCAAGTGGCTCTACTAGAGCTGCCACTGTTGCTACCTTCTTAACTTCCTCCTTGGCTTTACCCTTTCCCTTAGACTCTGCCAATGGTTTCCATCCAACTATACAGTCACCCATTATGTAGTTTTTATCTCTACACTTGATGCACTGCATATCCTTCTTCCGAGCCTGCTGCATAGCATATGTAACCTTATCTTAGCCAGGATCTTTTTCCTTCTTGGAGAAAGTATCGGACTTGAGTTTGGATTTGGTATCAGGCCTGGTTTTCGCCTTCTGCTTCGGCTTGGAGATTCAGTCCTTGAGGTTCTCGGACTTCTTTTCTGTAGTTTTAGGAGCGGGTACTACCTCCTTTTTCGTACTAGCTGCCTGTTCTTTTTGACGGAACTGGTTCTGGGCATGTGCCTTCCTAACCTTCTCGTACTCAACGGGAGACCTGGCATTAGCGATTGCCTAAAAGCACATTTCTGTGCTAGCTGGCACTTTGTCAAGAATGTCCTTGTCAGTACTGACTTGGACCATGTGAGCCCGAGTCTCAGGCTGAATAGCGCCGATCAGGTGCTCCTAGAGCTATTCTCGTGGTAGCTTAGCTATCAACTAATAAACCCTAACCCAAGCGATGAAATCCTTTATCAACTCACCTTTCTTTTGGTACTCCTTTTGAAGAGAGACCTTTGCGTCTTGCTGCTCATGCTGGTTTTGATGGGCATTAATGAATTCTCGTTTGAAACATTAAACGTATCCCATTCAACCCATCCGGAGTTAGCATCTAGTATTCACTTATGTTGATTGGCGTAATACCAGGTACTGGCTCCTCTTATAAGTAGATCTACAATGAACAGGATTTTTTTGCTATGAGTAGAGTATATTAGTGGCATACGTTCAAAGGTGTGATCTACCTTTATGAGGAATTTCTTGAGTTTGCTCAAAGTTCTATCGAACTTCGGAGGTAGTAGGAAGTTTTGGAGTTCTTTCTTTTCAGAGAGAACCTTAGTCTTCTTTACTGGAAGAGGAGGAGATAATAATGATGGAGGTGGTGGTGGTGGAGGTACGAGACCGCCTCCTAGACCAGTGTGAACATTGGGGATAAAACTGTCAGTATGGATAGATTGGATATGTTTAGTAGGGTTTGGTCAGTCGATTGGCTACTCTTGGAGGTCCTTGAACTTGCATTTATGAGTTTGAATTAGGCGGAAAAGAGCCTCGACTGATTCCCTGTTCGTCTTATAACTTTGAATACGATCATCTTGTTCTTGCTTGATTGCCTTCTGCATCCAATCACTTACTTTTCCTATATTGGCTTTGATCGTATCGAACTCTGTCTTTGCCGCATCTATAATCATACCTGTATCCTGTGTAAGCTTATCGGTCAGTGATTCCCACTGTTTTTCCAACACCTCACTGATAGATACTGTTAATCATTTAACAGCATCTTCTTATCCTGCAGTTTATCCTTTGAGTGCTGCTACCTCCTCGGTTACCTGCTGTTACAGTAACTTTAAGTCTTCGTAGGTGGCCTTTACACCCTCAAAAACTGCTTGGTGAGCCTCTTGAGCTACTTTATGAGCTTCCTGAGCTTTGACTAAGAGGGTTGCTTGTACTTGAAGACCTCTGGTAAGGTCTGAGATTTCAGCTCGATGGCGTTCGAACTTGGAAGTGCTATCTCGAAGAATACGAGCCAATAATTAGTCGTACTGTTCTTGACTTATTGTAGGATGTGTAGCTCGAGTGGGGCATGGTAAACATTGTGAGGAGGTATTACTACCTGCTTGCCGTAATAGTCATTGAGTTGGTAGATCCATGCGATGTAATAGACCCAGTAGAAACCCTTACGGGTATGATATTAATTCATCAGAGGAATAGAATAGTTGTCTAGAAGATCCTATTCCTCATGAGAGGATATCTTCTATTGGTATGTCATCTTCCATATCTGTTCCAGATTGCAGAAGGTTATGTAGGCATTGTGTAATAGCATGGGGTATGATATCAGGTAATGTTATGGATCAGTAGGGCTGGCTAGGCCCTCTGGGTATCTGTGAATTAGATATATTGATTCGAGAGTATATAATGACTTAAAGTAAGATGAGAATCACTTGTCTATAAAGTAATGTCACAGGGGCCCTATTCACCCTTATAGTACTCCAGCAACTAAAGAATAGGATAGCCGTACTTCTACTGCCACAACGATACCTATTCTGAAATACAGAATAATATCCTATAGTAGAAAGTTCAATCCGCTTTAATCCTTTACGACAGATCTTATTTCGAAACACAAAATAAATCTTTTTCACCAGTCGAGAATAAAGAAAACTAGACTTAGAACTTTGTAGGCTTCGTATACTCGAGATGCTCTTGCTTTCGAATACTCTTGATGGTAGAATTGGATTCAATCAGGAACTACTCTCACTATTTATGATGCGCGGTAATGGTAGATATTTCTTGATAAAATATTTTTGGGGGACACGCACTTACCCATCACTTCTTTGGAATTTCTTCCTAAGTATTATGCCATCTACACCTTTATTAACGCAGTCGTAATCTGCGCTCATTGTCACAGGTTACTAGCCCGAACGTAGAGAAGATTCTCAAGCCTGTAAGTTTTATATACTTTGCTTAAGCCAACTTATTCCATTAAAGAATACTTAGCCAAGATAATTAATTTCTACTTCCGATATAATGCTAATTCCCGATACTATTGAATAAATACTCGATAGTATCATAGAGTCATCTTATTTAAGCTTACGGTAGCTTTTTCTTAATAATATCTAGTATCCATTGAAAATAATTTTCAACTGCTCATAACTCTATTAATAAAGACTCATGAGTCACAAATAAATTATCATTGGATAGGCACCAATGCGTGGAAGATCATAGAATCTTAATTCATCTCGATGCCCATATTATTCACGGAGTTGTTATCAGTAATAGATAAACATCCTCGTGGATTTAATTAACCTTACTAAAGGTCTTATAACTCCACGGGTATTACTCCGATCCTAAAATGGATTACGGAAATGGAATCAGGGCGATGAATAGGCCTAGATACAACTTTGAAATATTCAATTCGGAGAACTTCATATTTCAAGCCTATCTTTAGCCTTGGCTTAGGGTGCACTTCCTTATAATGTTACCGGACACACTTTGGTCTAAAGTACGCCCTCATGGCTTCATTATTTTATTTATTTTTACCGAGTTATTTTCCTAAAGTTCAGGGTAATAACTTCAGTTCAGGGTAATGCCAAGACTTCAGGGTAACAGCCAGTATAGCTAGTATATATGCATATAGTCAGCATATTGTTCTAGGTGTAACTATTAAACCATTGATCAGATACTTATGAAACTTAAACTGTAGCTCCCTCAAGGGTCTATGGGCGTGTCATAAGGGTCTTAACTATCTATGATGGTTATATACTACTCTAAGATTCATACCCATTTCATATACTTATCTCTTATAGATAAGTATTAGAAAAGCTTGCACTATACTACTATGAGTATACCTAGAGTCCATGTGGATATCTAGGATCGTTTTATAGGAGCTCAAGTACCTATAGTAGGGCTGGATGTCACCCCGTGACATATACTGTCTATACACGTGGTTAAGACCACTACTACGATGACTACCACTTCTACTATTACCACTACTACTACTACGACTAGGACTCCTCTTACTACTAGTCTTCCTACCACGACCACCATCACTACCTACCAAAGGGCTAGTGGGAGCCAGACTATCAATCTTAATACTATTCTATAGCGATCGATAGATTGCCAAGTTTTAGCAGAGATTAAGGCAGAATGGATTTTGTAGTACTGTATTAACCAGTCCAAGTATCAACTAGTCAAGTATCAACCAGCCACCCATCAGCTTTATAGTCAACCTCCTCCATTATTATATAAGGAAAAAGCTAGGTGGGATAATCGTTGGGTTGACTGTGATTTGAAGACAGTTATAGACTTAGAAACTGATTCGGTACTAGATACAATACCTGATATAGCTTTATGGATGGACTGGAATGCGAGGTGGTAATTACTACAGCAATATTACCTGAATAGTTTCTGTGCTTTACCAATTTTGCTTTTGTTTTTGCTTTCTGCGTTTACTTAATCCTGAATCTACTCAGGTTTCTGGGTAGCTCTTCATATTCATATTCCCCTTACTGGGAACCAATAGGAGTAATAAGTATTAAAAATAAAAAAAAAATATAAAAAAAATATAAAAAAAAAGGGTTAGCTGGCTGCAGGAGAGCTAGCAGGGGGAGGAGAGGGCTGGCGGAGCTGGCATGGGGAGGGGAAGACTACTGAGGGGAGGGGAGACCCTAGAAGGAGGGTG
>WHUY01000214.1:0-34535 GCA_015179035.1 Tirmania nivea
TAGTTTAGCTTTTACAATTCAAATATTGATGTATAATAGAGTTCCTTAGAATTGGACATAGTAGTATTAAAAGGCTTTTAATGAACTAAAATATAGGTTTATAACTACTCCAATACTATGCTATTATTACCTTGAATGACTAAAAATAATTGAGATAGATATGTCTGATCTTCAAAGGTTGGTATTCTATCCCAAAAGGAACTAGATAGTTGTTGATACCCAGTCGATTACTACTCAAAGCGTTTTATCCCAGTAGAGCTTAATTATGATGTCCATAATAAAGAAATGATCATAATTGTCAATTGATTTTAGGAATAGAGACACTTCTTAATGGGCACTCTATAGGAAATAATTGTATATACAGACTATAAGAACCTTGAATACTTTAATTCCATAAAGTTACTTAATCAAAGGCAAGCAAGATAGATGGAAACACTAAGCTAGTTCAATTTTAGGATCATTTACTGTTTAGGTGATAAGAATAGCAAAGCTAATATATTTTCCCATCAGGTTGATCCTAACCTCGAAGAAGGAGGGGAAAAGTAAGACTATATAATTTGGATATTCAAACTTAGTTAATTTTAATTAGGTTTGGTTAAGGAAGTACTAGTAATGTACTAAATTATAGTAGTGAAGACCTTATAAACTGAAGAATTAACATAGTTAAAGAAAATCCTAGAGGCTGGCCTTATAAACAAGAAGTAGTTAGGAATTTGAAATATATTGAAGTTTAGTAAAGAATATCTCAGTCTTGAGTACTATAGTTTGGAAGATAATATAGTGACCTACGAAAAACGTTTGTATATTCTTGACAATAATACTCTCAAGCTAAAGGTAGTATTCTCTAGTAATAATACTAATATTGCAAGATACTTTGGACATGATAAGACCCTCAAACGAATGTAACGAAATTACTACTAGCCAAAGATAGAAGATTGGGTACATAACTATATCCGTATATATAATGCTTGCCAGCATAATAAGACAATATAACATAAGAAATATAGTAAGCTCATACCTCTTCCAATTTCTTATAGGCCATAGAAATATATTTCAATAGCTTTTATTACTTATTTACTTCTAGTTAGAAGGTATAATCAGATTTGGGTTATTATCAATAAGTTTACTAAGATAGCTCATTTCATTCTTTTAAAGAATTAGAAGGCTAAAAAGTTAGCTGAGATATTTATTAAAGAGGTATGGAGAATATATAGATTACCAAAGAGGGTCATTTTAGATAGGGACTCAGTATTTATAAGTTTATTTTAGATAGAAGTCATATATTTATTAGGAGTTGAGTTGGATAAGTCCTCGACATATCACCTCTAGATGGATGGTCAAACTAAATAAGTCAACTAAATCCTAGATCATTATCTATAGACGTATTGCTATTGGGATCAGGATGACTGGGTTGAGTTACTTCTATTTGCCAAGTTCTATTATGATAATACTATCTACTCTAGTACTAAATGTACTCCTTTCTATACAGTATATGGCCAACATACTAAGAGCAACTTCTAAAACTTAATCGAGAACTCAACTGAATCTAACAATCCTGAGGTAGCTAAGATAGCTGAAACTTTAGATATAATGAGAGATGTAATAAGGAAGAATATGAAGGCAGCATAGGCTTGTATATCAAAATACTACAATCTTAAGGTAGTAGAGAAAGAATCGACATTTAAAGTAGGAGACTAGGTTATAATCAATACTAAGAATATTAAAACTAGATGTCTGACTAAAAAGCTTGACTATAAGCCCTCAAGGAAAGCTTAGAATTAAATAACTTATCGGTACTTATGCTTATAAGTTAGAACTTCCCTCGAGTATAGGTAAAACACACCTTATCTTCTATATTAGTCTGTTGGAACCCTACTACCTTAGCACGATTGCCAGCTGACATTTGCCAACAACTTCTCCTATCAATCTTGAAGAATTAGAGTACCATATAGAAAAGGTTAGAACTAGTGGGTTTCGAAAGTAAAGAGTTATGTACTTAGTTTCTTAGAAAGATTATTGTCTTGATGACAATACATAGGAACTATATAAGAACTTGAAGGATGAAGGCTCTGAAATCGTTCGGAAATTCTATCTAGATAATTCTCATAAGCTACAGGACCCTAATGTTATCTTATGAGGATTTTTCTTTTTTTCCTATTAGGCTTTCAGTTTTTTGAATTATCTTTTATGCATTTTTATTTTTTACCTATATTTCTTATGCCATTTTCTATTCCAGGGGTGCAATAAGATGTATGCAGCTATGTTTTAGCTATTGTATATAAGGATTAGTCCTCAAGCCCCATCCATAGTCATTAGTAGTAATATTAATTCTATTTATATAATCAATTAGGTTCTTGTAGACAAGAAAATTAAGAGGGGAGACACTATTACAGGGTGATATCCAGCCCTACCATAGGTATTTGAACTCTTTTAGAATGACCTTAGATATCCAGATGGACTCTAGATATACTCTTAGTAGTATGGTATAAACATTTCTATTCCTTATCTATAAGAGATAGGTACATGAAATAGGTATAAACCTCAGAGTGGTTTATAATCCTTATAGATAGTTAAGACCCTTATGGCACGTCCATAGACTTTTGCGGGAGCTACGGTTTAAGTTTTATAAGTAACCGATCAATGGTTCAATACTTATACCTAGATTAATATGCTAACTATATGCATATATACTAGCTATGCTAGCTGTTACTTGGAAGTCTTAGTGTTATCCTAAACTGAAGTTATTACTCTGAACTTTAAGAAAATAACTCGATAAAAATAAATAAAAGAATGAAGCTACGAGGACATACTTTAGACTAAAGTGCATCCAGTAATATTATAAGGGAGTGTACTCTAAGCTAAGGCTAAAGATATAGTTGAAATATAAAGTTCTTAGAATTTAATATTTCAAAGTTGTATTTAAGCCTATTCATCACTCTGATTCTATTTCTATAATCCATTTTATGATCAGGATAATACTCATAAAATTATGAGATCTTTAGTAAGGTTAATTAAATTTATAAGGAAGTTTATTTATTACTGATAATAACTCCATGAATAATATAGATATTGAGATGAATTAAGATTCTATGATCTTCTACACATTAATGCCTATCCAATAATAATCTATTTGTGACCTATAAGTCTTTATTAATAGAGTTATGAGCAGTTGAAAATTATTTTCAATAGATACTAGATGCTATTAAAAGAATATTACTGCCAGCTCAAATAAGATGACTTTATAATACTATCGAGTATTTACTTAATCGTATTAGGGATTCGTATTATATCGGAAGTAGAAATTAGTTATTTTGGCTAAGTGTTTTTTAATGGAATAAGTCAGCTTAAATGAAGTATATGAAATATGTAGATATAGGAATCTTCTCTACGTTTGGGCTAGTAACCTATGACAATGAGTACAAATTAGGAGTATATTAATAAAGCTGTAGATGATATAAAATATAAGAAGAAATTCTAAAGAAGTGATAAGTAAGTATGTATCCCCCAAAATATTTTATCAAGAAATATCTACTATTACTATACAATATAAATAGTGAGAATAGTTCTCAATTGAATCTAATTCTACCATCAAGAGTATTTAAAAGTAAAAGCACCTTGATATAATAAGAGATATTATTTCTTATTATTTTATTTATCTTATATTTTCTATATTTGTTATTAATTCAGAACTGTTAAATCTAGTAGTTAGTTATTTAGTGGAACTTACTATCTCATGTATATCCTGGAGGATGTAGCACTGTCCTGGCATAGCTCCGTTTTCTATAACTCATATATTTCCTATAACTCATGTATTTCCTATGACTCATATATTTCCTATGACTCATATAGCACTGCAAGTGCCATATTCTATATATTTTGAACTATCAGATATGTTGTTGAACAAGTATAAAAGAAGCACAGATTTCCCTCTAAAATCTCCTCCTCATACTACTCAGACAGATAATAACCTATAACAGATCAGTTAGTTAGCAAACAATCTAAATGAAGATTACACCTGTTAATTATTATGGGGGCCCTATTCACCTTTATAGCACTCTAGCAACTAAAGAATAGGACGGCCATACTTCTACTACCGCAACGATACTTATTTCGCAATACAAAATAATATCCTATAGTAAAAAGTTCAATCTGCTTTAATCCTTCATAATAGATCTTATTTTAAAAAACAAAATAAATCTTTTCATCGATCAGGAATAAAGAAAATTAGACTTAGAACTTTGTAGGCTTCATATACTCAAGGTGCTCTTGCTTTCGAATACTCTTAATAATAGAATTAGATTCAACTTGAAACTACTCTCACTATTTATAATGTGCAGTAATAGTAGATATTTCTTAATAAAATATTTTGGGGGATGCGTACCTACCTGTCACTCTTCAGAATTTCTTCCTAAGTATTATACCATCCACACCTTTATTAACACAGTCATAATCTATACTCGTTGTCACAGGTTACTAGCCTGAATGTAGAGAAGATTCCTATGCCTATAAGTTTCATATACTTCGCTTAAGCTGACTTATTCCATTAAAGAATACTTAGCCGAAATAACTAATTTCTACTTCCAATATAATACCAATCCCCGATACTATTGAATAAATACCCGATAGTATCATAAAGTCATCTTATTTGAGCTTGCAGTAGTATTTTCTTAATAGCATCTAGTATCTATTAAAAATAATGTTCAACTGCTTATAACTCTATTAATAAAGACTCGTGGGTCACAAATAGATTATCATTGCATAGGCGTCAATACGTAGAAGATTATACAATCTTAATTCATCTCAATACTAATATTATTCACATAGTTGTTATCAGTAATATATAAACTTCCTCATAGATTTAATTAACCTTACTAAAAGGTCTCATAACACTATAAGTATTACTTTGATCTTAAAATAGATTGCGGAAATGGAATCAGGGCGAAGAATAGGTCTAGATAAAACTTTGAAATATTAAACTTGGAGGACTTTATATTTTAAGCATATTTTTAGCCTTAGTTTAGAGTGCACTCACTTATAATGTCATCGGACGCACTTTGGTCTAAAGTACGCCCTCATAGCTTCATTATTTTATTTATTTTTACCAAGTTATTTTCCTAAAGTTCAGGGTAATAACTTCAGTTCAGGGTAATGCTAAGACTTCAAAGTAATAGCTAGTATAGCTAGTATATATACATATAGTTAGCATATTAATCTAGGTATAACTATTGAACCATTGATCAGATACTTATAAAACTTAAACCGTAGCTCCTTCAAGGGTCTATGGACGTGCCATAAGAGTCTTAACTATCTATGATAATTATAAACTACTCTAAGGTTTAGACCCGTTTTATATACTTATTTCTTATAGACATATATTAGAAATGCTTGTACCACACTACTATGAGTATACCTAGAGTCCATATGGATATCTAAGGTTGTTCTATAAGAGCTCAAGTACCTATGGTAGGGCTGGATATTATCTGATAACAGTACCCCCCTCTTTAAGGTTCTTGTCTGCAAGAACCTAATTGATTATACTAATAAAATCAGTATTGCTACTAATAACTATAGATGGAGCTTAAGGACTAGTCCTTATATACGACAGTCAAAACACAGCTGCGTATATCTTATTGCATTCTTGAGACAAAAAATAACATAAGAAATACAAGTAAGAAACAAAAAATATGTGAAAGATAATTCAGAAAATCTAAAGCCTAATAGGAAAAAAAGAAAAATCCTCACAAGATAACATCAGAGTCCTGTGGCTTACGAGAATTATTCAGCTAGAATTTCCGAACGATTTCAGAGCCTCCATCCTTCAGGTTCTTATATAGTTCCTATATATCATTATCAGGACTATAACCTTTCCAGGAAACCAAGTACATTACTTTTGCTTTCCAAAGCTTACTTGTCCTAACCTTCTCTATTTGGTACTTTGATTCTTCGAAATCAACAGAAGAGAGTATTGGCGAATATCTGCTAGCAATTGTATTAAAGTAGTAGGGTTCTAACAGACTAATATGGAAGACCGAGTGTATTTTACCTGTACTCAAAGGGAGTTCTAACTCATAAGTGTAAGTACCAATAAGTTGTTTGATTCAAAACTTCCCTCATAGCTTGTAGTCAAGCTTTTTAGTTGGACATCTAGTTTTGATATTCTTAGTCTTAACCATAACCCAGTCTCCTACCTTAAATGTTAGTTCCTTCTCTGCCACCTTAAGATTATAGTATTTTGACATATGTGTCTGCATTGCCTTCATGTTCTCCCTCATTGCCTCTCTCATTGTATCTAGGGTTTCAATTATCTTAGTTGCCTCAGGGTTCATCAGGAAAAAAAAATTAGCGTCCTAATGCTACCACCACATATCTTAATGTGCATGCGTGTCTAGGGCGTCTGGGGTATCCAGATATCAAAGAATATATAAAACTCGTCTGGGCGGAATTTATTAGCGAAATGGTGTCTAGATTATTTTCGATATGCACTAGGAGTTAGGAGAAGTATTTTGTGAGCTATTGTATTCTGGGTGCAAGTGTACTGATAAAAGACGTTAAGGGCTAATGGGTTGTATATTGAGCATTGTAAACTATATTTTACATTGGCCTCTACACAATCTGAGCTTTCTTTATATATACTATCTTAAGCTATAGATTTTACTAGTTACCATTATATATATCGTTTTAAGTATGTAAGTCTATCTGATTATTTATGAGATAAAGCTAATCCAAGTTAATAGTAATGAGGTGGACCATACCTTCAATGTCTATAATCTTTATAATATAATTTTTAAGTGGAATGCTAACACGTACCATCCCTTCTGAACCATCTAGTATAGGGGATCTGACGACTATTAAGAGAGATATATAAGCAAGTCCATAATAAGTGTTTTCTAAAATGTTTCATAGTTTAAAAAGGGTATTGAGGTGAGCAGGAACTCTTCCATTCAGTATACTGGGAGTTGACTTACCTATCTAACCTTAGTGTCAGATAAATACCCAGTCATATCTTTAGTCTTACTTATAGAATAATTCACTTCCTATACAGTATATATAGTATATCATATAGCCATCACCATTGAAGGTGGAAATAGTAACCTGTAGGGTATTAAAGGCCTCCAGTGGGGATTCTAAAAGACGATTAGCGTGGGATTTCGAATCAACTTTTTGGTGGAAATAGTTTTGGGTAAGATAGGTCCGAGTGAGCACTTAGAAGTCTAGGAGTTCATATACTATTTCTAATATAGATAGAATATTTATATCCTTATTAGTAAGTTATCTCTGGAGCCTAGTTATTGTACACACTGAGGGATCGTCCTTGAGTATATGTAGAGTCGGTCGTTGAGGGACAATTATACTACATACTTCATCGGGGATATATAAAAGTTCAATAAGCCATTGCTCAATATTTCTTTCCTACATTGCAAAATTGTGTGCTTGTGTATATGTATAAATAATTTGTAGAATAGGATTAATGTAATTGTTCTGCTAATATATGTCTTTAAGAGGCTTATGGGAGGCCTCACAGATCTTAGTCGAATATTGGAGTAGAGATCCATACTTTGCGATTTGGTCAGCAAAGTGGGAGATAAGATATATTTTCAAGAAATTGTAGTATACTCCAGTACTTAGTAAGTCATTGACTAATTTATCCACTTCGGTTTGGAATTGCTCTTGGAGCTTTTAGCATTTTGCAAAGGAAGAGGGGCATAGGGCATCTGACATAAGTAATCTGTATTGGTCCTCATACAAGTCTTTGGTAGCCTATTTGGTAGCGTTCTTGGTTGCTTTTGTGGTGCAAAATCTTAGGAAAATATCTTTATATTTGTAGAAGTCTAACAAGTAATCTTTTATAAATTGAATTTTCTCCAAAATATAGGTTTAATATTGAGCTATGAGTATAAAGTCCATAATATAGCAGACACATAGAATGGTTTTTTAATAGGACGATTTGTGTCGGGATGCAATAGGAGTAATATCTATTATCTGACTCAGAATGGCTGTGAATACCTCGAGGAGGACACGGAGTAAATTCTGCATTTCTTTGCCCTGCTACTGACTAACAGAGTGATATACTTTATTTGGTCTAGTGAATCTAGAAAATGAGGGAAGTCGAGACCACAAGTAGTCGAAGATGGTCAAGTGTCTAACATATTTTAGAAAATCTAGCACCTATTTTATCAGATGGGTTAGGATCCTAAGAAGAAGAGTATAAAGGGTGTCATGGTGAACAATACTATGTAGTTCATAACATAGAATATACTAGAGGGTATTGTTGATGTTCTTTACTCCATCAGTCTTTAGCTGCTAGACATTAGTATTTTGACATGCCGCTACATATTAGGGATAAGGTCATGTCTCATAGAGTCTCTCTAGGAGTTCACTGAATTCGTTTGGGGACGCAATACAGATTGGGCAACAGTTCGATACTATATCATATATTATAGCATTTTCCACATAGTCTACCAACCAGGCAGAGAGCTTAAGTATGCATCAATATATATTTTCGTCGCAGCATACCATTTCAATTCTCTCTTAGATTTTCGCGTTAGCAAGAAGACTCAGGATATGGCTCAGGATCTTGTGCATAATCTATAGCACATCCAATTTCTCTATCTCCATACTGTAGTTGGGTATCTTATATAGCTGTTTTGGAGGCACAGGTAGAAGAGCAATAGGAATCTAAGTGTTCATGGTAGGCTTATTGTATACTGTAGACTTGATATTCCTAATACTTATATACAGAAGGCATAATTTCTTATCCCCTAAATATTTAGTGAGGTAGGTTTGATCGGATACTAAGAAGATAGGGATCAGTATCGATCCAATGGGAATATTACACTACCAAATATCAGGAAGAGTATAGAGAGGGGTTATTAAGAGGGCTTACCTGTTTATTTTACTACCATGATGCAGTATTTAATTCTGAATATATTTGCTTACTGTCTTTATTAAATATCTTTACTAGCTTCCAGACTATATAAGGGATAAAGGCACACTGTACCAGTAGGTATTGAATACATTCTATTATATCCTAGTAATAAAATTCCCCTTTAGGGTACAAAGCTTATTCTATGGAATCTATAGTCTACGTAGGATCTGTAACCATTTATGTAATCTGCTTATAAAAGGTATAAGTTGACTTATAGGAGATCCATAACGTTAGTGGGTTACTGATGGATGTGGACAATATGTTGTCTCAAAAGAAATCATCAATTCGGGTTTTAGGGACTTTGGATAGAGTAAAAAATCGAGCCAGCTTATAATCCTAAGGGTTTAAAAAAGGATGAAGGTGATTGTATGCCAGTGAATGCTCCTTTAAGAATGGAAATAGGTATATAGGTTCACTCGCATAATATTTAGAAGGTATCTGCAAGATGATATTAGGGGTATAGGCATTTAACTCGTGATCTACTAGTTCGAAGGCAGGATGTTTAGAGGAGGCTTCCACATCTGATTCATCATCAGACTCCTCATTATCTACAGATTCTATATTATCATAATTATCATGGATTTGGGCAAGCTCAGTGGGGTCAATGTTAGATTTATAAACTTCGGAAGATCCTGAACAAGGGCTGTGTGCTTCGGCCATTAGATGGGTGCCTTCGAGAGAATCCTTAGAGGTGTCAGGTTGATAATAGGGGAGATGAGAAATAGTTTGTTGGGTATGTTCTAGATGATACTTCAAGATATGATTGGTATATGCTTCCAAAGCAGTGTATACTCTGGAGCACCAAGGATAATGAGTTTTTTGGGAGTTCATCTTCGACGAAGGTCTTTTTGTTGATATAGAGGTATCAGAAGGTTAGGATGTTAGATATCAAATATTTGTTATGAGACGTTTGGTATGAGATATTTGACATAAGATGTTTGATATAAGAAACTCATATTGAGTCTAGCTACGTTGGGTTAAAGTGGTTCTACTACATATTCTACCAGACCAAAAAGGGTTTAGATATAATATATTCAGAATAGGTATAGCAACCTCTCGAGCAAAATACAGAAATATTGCATGGCACTAGATAGCTCCATGTAAATATCAAATAGAGTATCGGAACTGCCGTCAGGAACATATTTGAGTTTTACAAAGGAGTATAATATTCTCGATTTATAGAGTATATACTTTCATAAAATATATCAGGTAGCCAATACTTTCTACAGTTAATTACAAGTACAATCTATAATGTTCAAGATTGAAATAGATGATGACCATGATGACCATAGTATTCTTATAGCTGTTCATTGATCTTATATAAAGAGGTGTAGTACCTCCCAACAAATAAACACTTTTTAGATCTAATATAATTCATATTTATAATATATAATACATATTGACAATTATTACGACACTAAGAATTGT
Organism: Tirmania nivea; assembly: GCA_015179035.1. Classification (NCBI taxonomy): domain Eukaryota; kingdom Fungi; phylum Ascomycota; class Pezizomycetes; order Pezizales; family Pezizaceae; genus Tirmania; species Tirmania nivea. The sequence continues at coordinate 10,355 of WHUY01000214.1, forward strand.
TTTATAAGGCAGAAGTATATTGAGTATATTGGGAGGTACGTCTATATACTAACGCGAGTCTCCTCATACCATATAATAAGAGATATTATTGCTTATTATTTTATTATTTATTTCATATTTTCTATATTTGTCATCATTCTATAGCTGCCAAATCTGGTAGTTAGTTATTCAGTAGAACTTACCATCTTATGTATATACTCAAGGATGTAGCACAGCCCTGGCATAGCCCCTTTTCCTATAACTCATGTATTTTCTATGACTCATATATTTCTTATGACTCATATATTTTCTATAACTCATATATTTCCTATAACTTATGTATTTCCTATGACTCATATAGCACTGCCCCACAGCAAGTGCCGTATTCTATGTATTCTGAACTATCAGATACGTTATTGAACAAATATAAAAAGAGCATAAATTCCCCTCTAGAATCTTCTCCTCAGACTATATAGATAGACAATAACCAACTATAGATCAGTTAGTTAGTAAACAATCTGTTATGAATTGTTCTCAGAGTGGGAAGATGCCTTAGTGCTAAGAGCCGGTATCGGGGTTTTACCAGTGGCGCAGGTGATGGGAAGGAGTTTTATCTAGCGATTGAGTAAGCAGTTATACAGATGTCGTACTCATAGGGGGTATTACGTATGTGATCGAGGTAGCGGGAGACTCGGGTGAAACCTGAGTCGACAAGGAATGGAGGAGCGAGGTAGTCTGGACTACACTCAAGTAAGGGTGAACAGGATATTATTTCTAGGTACAAAGAGGGGAACAGGTTGTTCCGTGAAGAAGGAAATACATAGTAGAAATCAGCTCTTTTTATAGACAATTCAGTTTCCTTCTTAAGAGTCGTACCACTAGCTGGCACAACTGTCAAAGTATCCCAATTCGAGTCATAATGGAAGGATGCATAAGGAATACTCGAGAGGCGCACTAATAAGGTTCCCGGAGTGCAAATTCTTCAACACTAATGAGATAAGGCGTAAGAAAACAGTGAATAAGGGTAGTGTGAGAGGATTGATTTCTTATTTAAGAGTCGTGCTAGTACTAGCATGACTCTCATGGTTCAAGGGAAGTGAGGGTATCTGACTAGACTATTCTAGTCGATTCCCTAGTTAAGCGAGTACTTAGTTTAGACTTCCGGGATGCAGTCGGTAGCCGAACTAGTCCAGAACAGGGATCGGGTACGAGAATGATCGATGAACATTGGTTCCAGGGAATTAGGTCTTGGCTAGTGTGCTTATGCCGGCAAGTATGCAGGTTGCTGGTTCGCGACAGGGGCCGGAGATTAACAAGATCAGGTTTGTAACAGTAGCCCCCTCTCTGAGGACGAGCTCCTGCGAGTTATGGTCAAGGTGTTTGGTTCTACTTATTTTGGTAGAGTTCGAGGTCAGGGTTTTGAGGGGTACGAAGCATGGAACTTTTTCACAGCGCTAGGTGTGTTCAAAAACAAGGCAGTGGGTTCCCAGGTAAGTTTATTGTAACCTACCCATCAGGCGAGATATTTAAGGGATCGACCTCGGAAGCGTGAGTCAACGATTTCGTCAACTTCCTACTTGGGTTCGTCTTCGATAATGACAGGAGATGGAGGTGGCTGAGTTTGGCTAGGCAGGGGGTCCGTAGAGGCTGGTTCAAGGAGGGAGACGTGGAAAACAGGGTGGATTTTCATCAAGGCAGGCAGATCAAGCTTATAAGCATGAGACGAGATCTTCTGGATAATTTGAAACTTACCGAGTTTCTTAAAATCCAACTTAGTCAAGGGGCGTGTTGTCTTGACATACTGGCGGAGGAGCCATACTTCATTGCCGATGTCCAACCTAGGTGGGGGAATGCAAGACTTGTTAGCTTGTTCTGAGTAGGTTGCCTGGGTCCAGATCATTTCGGATCTGAGATGAGCATCAAGTTCTACAAGACGGTCTATATATTCCTTGATTACTGGGGGTGCTGGGAGTTTTATTGTAGGATTCTGGTTGATCTGGTAGCGAGGATTTTCGCCGTACATGGCCTGGAATGGGGTAATACTGAGAGTCGAGGACAGGATATTATTATATAAGAATTCAGCCATGGTGAGGAGCTCGGACCAGTTGTCTTATTAGTAGTTGTAGTAAGTACGTAAGTACTATTCCACAATTGCATTGATTCTCTTAGTCTGGCCGTCAGTCTGGGGGTGGAAGGCAGTGCAAACCTTCTGCTGAATACCGATAAGCAAGGTCAAGAATTGAATAAATTCGGAGACAAATTGGGTGCCACGGTTGGAAACAATTGAATCGGAAATTCTATGAAGTCGGAAGATATTGTCAAAGAAGAGCTTAGCAATCTACTTGGAGTTGACATCAGTTGTAATAGGAATATAGTGAGCCATCTTAGAAAGTCAGTCAACTATTATAAGTAAGGCGTCAAATCTATTAGATGTAGGGAGTCCTATGATAAGGTCAAGGGAAACGGATGACCATTTCCGAAAAGGGACTTTTAGGGGCTTAAGGAGGCCATAGGGGACATGGCGAGCAGGCTTGATCCGTGCGCAGGTATCATAGTTGCAGATGTATTAGGCGATGGTTTGCTGCATTTTGGGCTACCAGTAGTCTCGTGATACAAGCTCGTAGGTTGCGGCTTGGCCTGGATGTCTGGCAGCCGGATGATCATGGCAGTTACAGAGGATGCGAAAGTGAATTTCGGGGCTGTTAGGTACATAAACGAGGCCATTGACAAGTAATAATCCTTGATCTGAGATCCTGCATTCGGACAAGGGGACCGTAGGGTGTTTCCTGGTGTTAGTTTTAAGGGTATGGATGATCTCTAAAGCAAGTTTATCGGCTTGGAGTGTAGCAAGGATATCCTCATTATTGGTAATGGAGGCAGTAGAGAGGGAAAATTTTTCAGGGGGTATAAGGGCTTGCATTGGGTGACTGTGTTCATCCCTCTCTTTAGGAAGATCTCTAGATCGTCTTGTTAGTGCATCGGCCTTTGTGTTCTAGCTACTAGGCTGGAAGATGATCTTAAAGTTATATTGGGCTAATTCTTGTGCCTATCGTACTTGTCACCATAAAAGGAGAGCTTTGGAGGTGAATGTTTGTAGATTGTGGTGGTTAGTAATGATGGTGAAGGGGCGTGGGAGTTGGTAAAGGTAGATATGCTATTTTTCAAGGGCTAAGATAATTGCAAGGAGTTCTTTATTCCCAATTCTATAGTTACATTCAGCGAGGGATATTTTTTCAGAGATAATGACAACAGGGTGAAATACGAGTTTCTCGTTTTCTAGGTGCTTTTGGGAGAGTATTTCAGAAGTGACGTAGTCCGAAGTATCAGTTTCTATAAGGGTTTCAAGGTCGGGGTCAAAATGTCGGAGGACAGGAGTAGAAGTAAAGGCCTTTTTGAGAAGGTTGAAAACTTCCTCGCATGCGGCGTCTCAAGTATAGGGGACGTCCTTCGGAGCAGGTTGAAGAGGGGTTGGCACAGGTACGAATACTTGTTAATGAATTGCCGGTAGAAGTTGGCGAATCCGAGAAAACATTGGATGTCTTTGATTGATCTAAGAGTTTCCTAATTAAGGATAGCGTTGACCTTTTCGGGATCCATTTCAAGACCGTATTCAGAGATAATAAAACCAAGAAATATAGTTTTATTGACTGAAAATTCGCATTTTTCGGGTTTAACAAATAGTCCAGCCTCTTTCAGCTTTTGTAGGACTTTTCGTACCTGTTCCTTGTGTTCTTTCAAGGTTTTTGAGTAGATCAAGACATCGTCTATATAACAGACGCAAAATATATCGAGGTATTCATGAAGGGTATCGTTTATGAACCTTTGGGCAGTCGCTAGAGTATTAGTTAACCTAAAAGGTATGATAAGAAATTCGAAGAGTCTATAGCAGGTCCTGAAGGCAGTTTTCCATTCGTCACCTTCCTTGATTCGGATCTGGTTGAAGTAGGCACGTAGGTCTAGGCGGGTGAAGTACTTGCATCCACGGATTTGGTCGAGGGTTTCTTCAATTTATGGCAAAGGGTTTCGGTCTTTAATCGTGATATCATTAAGTATACGGTAGTCAATACAGAGATGGAGAGATCCATCTTTTTTCTTGATAAAGAGGATCGGGGAGGTAGCCGAAGAGGATCTAACTCGAATGAAGGATTTGGAGAGATTCCCATCAATCCATTTCCTAACTTTTTTAAGTTCAGCATTGGACATAGAATACATATGGCCAAAAGGAGGTTTAGCTCCTTCTTGAAGCAGAATTACATAGTCAATATATTGGTGAGGAGGTAAGATTCGGGCTTCTTTTTACGAAAAAAGTGCCAAGTAGTCATGATATTCAGGTGGAACAAGCTTGTTAGAAGACTCCATATCTTCGTCATCATCAAGAGAAGCATAGATTGTGGCAATACAGAGACGGGCCTTAGGGTCTTTGATAGCCACTTGGAAGGCAGCTTGGGAGATAACTGAGATTCAGAGGGAGTTTAAGGTGTTTTTGGAAGGTTTTAGATAGATCGGTGTTCGAGTAGGCAGGCAATGAGCATGGCAATACCCTGAGCTGAAGGCAATGGTATTGCAAGTCTAGTCGATTGAGGGATTGTGGCATCGAAGCCATGGTTTCCCAACAATCAGGTTCCAACCAGCTAGCTTGGTGACGTGAAAGGTCAAGACCTCCAGATGCTGGTCGATCATGAGTTTTAGGGTGCAGGTATAGGTGATTTGCCCCACTAGAGAGCGTTTACCATCGGCAAGTATAAGATCCTCAGGATTCGGCTTTAAGTCCAAAGGTAAGTTCATGTTCAAGGTAAAGTCATAGTCGATAAACTGGGAGCTTACTTCCGAGTCTACGATGCAAGTAGCTGAATGGCTATTATTAACCAGGCAAGGCAAGATAAGTGAATCCTTGGATCCCAAGTTATAAGTAACAGAAATTATGGAAACGATTAAAGCAGAAGCAAAGCGGCATCAACGAGCAAGTCGTCGACGAGTCTTATAAGAAACAATAGGCAGAACATAACTGGTTCCTTGGAGATGAACCTCTTCTAAAGCAGAAAATGAATTCGGACTAATAAAAGAAATAAGATCAGGAGAGATGATACTAAGAAGCATCCTGGCGCTCTTCGAACTACTATTGTTATTCGAAGAGGGCACTAGTTTTTTAGTACCTCAAAAAGAGCCTGAGGGCTAGAAGTTACAATATCTGGTGGAGGAGTAGTACTAGTAGTGGCTAGCTTCTTACTTTTTGTGGAGATAGGGCAATCAGTAGCCCAATGACCAGGTCCTCCACAATATATGCAGAGTTTATTATCTCGATGGTATTTGCGAGTTTCTTCTGTAAGGGGGCTATATTTACGATAAATGGAAAGGTCCATAGGTCCAGGAGCAGTTCCAGTGGAGGTTGAAGGGGCCGGTTTTGGTGCAGAGGATTGTTGTCCGGATCCTGTGGTCTTGGGAGAGTCTCGTGATTGGAGCAGTTTAGTATGGTTATCCAGCTTAATATAAAGTTGGACGAATTCATCAAAATCTTCGGGAGGAGAGGCTTGGTAAGAGAGAGTTGTTCTAAGGCTGTGATTAGCTCCATTGGTGAGGAATGAAATTTTGGTTTGGTGGTCTAAGTTGAGGATTGCGGCATAAGTAGCGAATTCGGCATGATAGGCGGAGCAGTCTTTGCCTCCTTGCTTAAGAGCAAGGAGCTTTCACTTTGCTGTAGCTTTTGCATCCAGATCGTCATAGGCATTTTTCAATACTATTGCAAATTCGTTATAGGTGTCAAAGTTGATAGTTCCTCGGGTCCGGTCGAGGTGTGGTTCGAACCAGTCTGCAGTGGAGCCTGTCAAGTAGGAGGCTGCATAGGTGATTTTTGCTGCATCGTTAGTATAGTGTATAGGGCTGGAGGAAAAGACTAGTGCTAGCTTGGTCATGAATCTAGTAAACTTAGACCTGGTACTATCAAAGTTCTCTGGTTCATGGAGCTTGAGAGCACAAGAAGAGGATTGCGTTGGAGTGGCCGTCTATAGAGTCAAGCTAGAGGCGGTTACTCCATATTCATATCCCCTATTATAGTAGGCCTAACAGTATTCTGCCGTTATTGAGGTGTTAGTTGTAGGAATATTGAAGATAGTCGGTATACCATGACTAGAGTATATTCCAGCTCCAAAGGCTTCATAGATAGGTGAATAAAGAGATGTGGGGGTCCCTGGAGGTATAGTAGAGAAAACAGAGGGAGGTAGAGGAGGGGTATTCCAAAGGGTACCTGCTAGAGTTCGCTATTAGTCATCTTTGGAAGGTAGAGCTGTCTGAGCGAAAGATGCCATAGTATGTAGTGGAGACTATAGGTCACGCAACAAAGTGTTACGAATTGTTCTCAGAGTGGGAAGATACCTTAGTGCTAAGAGCCAGTATCAGGGTTTTACCAGTAGCGCAGGTGATAGGAAGGAGTTTTATCTGGCGATTGAGTAAGCGGTTATATAGGCATCGTACTCGTAGGGGGTATTACGTGTATGATTGAGGTAGCGGGAGACTTGGGCGAAACCTGAGTCGACAAGGAACACATGAGTGAGGTAGTCTGGACTACACTCAAGTAAGGGTGAATAGGATATTATTTCTAGGAACAAGGAGGGGAACAGGTTGTTATATAAAGAAGGAAATACATAGTAGAAATCAGCCCTTTTTATAGACAATTCGATTTCCTTCTTGAGAGTCGTACCACTTACTGGCACAACTATCAAAGTATCCCAATTCGAGTCATAACAGAAGGACGCATAAGCAATATTCGAGAGGTACACTAATAAGGTTCCCGGAGTACAAATTCTTCAATACTAATGAGATGAGGCATAAGAAAACAGTGAATAAGGGTAGTGCGAGAGGATCAATTTCCTATTTGAGAGTCGTGCCAGTACTGGCACAACTCTCGCGGTTCAAGGGAAGTGAGGGTATCTGACTAGACTATTCTAGTCAATTCCCTAGTTAAGTGAGTACTTAGTTTGGACTTCCAGGATGTAGTCGGTAGCCGAATTAGTCCAGAACAGGGATCGGGTGCGAGAATGATCGACGAGCGTCGGTTCCAGGGAATCGGGTCTTAGCTAGTATACTTATGCCGGCAAGTATGTAGGTTGCCAGTTCACGATAGGGGCTGGGGATTAACAAGATCGGGTTTATAACACAATCTAAGCAGAGATTACACCTATTAATTAACATTCCTAATAGAACTCCCCATATCACAACTACCTTTCTGAGGCAATCCCTCAGCAGAACCAGTATACATATATATCCGTTCTAGCAGATATAGATTATATAAATGGTACTGAATAACTACTATCTAATATCATTCATTACATTTTTTTTAACATCCAAAGTTAATCTCTACTACCTCTTACCTCATCCTAAGGCCTGATCAACCTTAGCGATATTCTTCTACACTTTTTAGTGTAACGCATCTCGAATATAATAACAATGTCATAAATTCAGCTAGCAATAACTAATAAGACGTCAGACTCTCAACTGCAGTATACTTATAAGACTTAGAAGCAAGCTAAGTAAAGCTCTAACAGGCAGTGGTTCCCCATATAAAAGTATCCCACTTCCATTCCTGACACTTTTCCCAATACTCTCGACAAATAAACTTGCACTCCTAGCAATCTAAAATACTATACTGAAAATAAAAAATATAGTACATCATTGAAAAACCAGTACTATAGGTCCCAGGAATAATCGGCACAACAAGGAAACAATCATTATCCCACGGCTCATGAATTGCCTCCTCTATACCAAACAACATCTCAACAAGAGTCTCAATACCCTCAACATCTACTTCAACATTATAATCAGAAAATGAAATACTCTTACCGGATAACTCAGAAGTAGGAGATGAATCAGGTCCATAAAATATATTCAGACTCTGCCAAGTTGCCACACTGTCATCACCATCAACCGAGCCAATATTATCTTCAGTTGAGCAAATATCCATCAAATCTTCTACAATAACACTGCCAGAATAATAAGGTGCTAAAGTAGAAAAGTAACTTGAAGTTCGAATCTGTCGATCAAATCCAACAGATTGCAGAGTAATAATCGATATCGAAGCGAACTTAAATAAGAATCAGCCTCAGATAGAATGGCATCTGCAGCTAGAAAATGGACTAAGAAGTCAAGACATTTAACTATACTACCTGAAACAATTCAAGAATTAGTCAAATGCAGTCCCAAAAAGACCAGAATCATTGATTCTGCTACGGAAGGAGCAATAAACCCAAGTTATAAGGAAAAAATAACTTTGGAATATACATCTGATTATCCATTAGAGTATGAAATTACATTTGAAATGGTCCTTCCCCAAGCAACAAAAATATTTTTTGATAAATATATATCCCATATATATGAAATCTTGAAATATGTACAAATCTTTGGAGTAATATAGGAATATCATCCTACGGATACTAGACTCTTAATGGAAGCTGTAGTAAGATACTATCTATAGTAAATACCATATCTATTTAGAGAAAAGGATTTAGAAATAGGAGCATTTCTTAGAGAAGAATTAAGAAAACTATTGGTAGGACTTTTAAAACAGAAGTATTGGCTTATAGAAAATTAGAATGAATTAATGGTCTTTATACTAAGTGGTACTCACTTGGAAGAAATTCCCACTTCAGTAGAAGATTGGTTTAAGCCAATCCCAAGATTACCCGAAATATTTACTCGAACTCCAATGAAGGATAAAGGTAAAGGTAAAGAGTCTACTTAGAAGAATACTGCATCAGTACAAGAAGCAGGAAGCTCCAAATCTCCTCTACTTCCTCTAGACGAAACATAGAAACTAGATGATAATGAAGAAGATGAAGATAATAATAGCAACAGCAGAGGAAATGAAAATACTGGTCAACAACAACAACAATTTGGAGAATAAGGAGGACCAGATAACAATGATCTAAGCGATAGCTCTGACTCAGATAATAGCATCTCATTAGTAGCTAGTATACCTAAAGCCAAAAGGACTCAACGAGAAAAATCAGTAGAACATTAATAATGGGAATCTACTATCGGAATGATTTTGGCAAACAACCTTACTTTACCTAAGAAAATCAAAGGAATCAAAATTAATTCACCAGAGAAACTAGACGGCATTGACAAGAAATGGCGAGACTCACAATATTTTGACTCTTGGGCAATGGCAGTTCAACGCTGGTTGAAGATAAAAGGAATTGATTTAGAGAAGACCGAAGTATTAGAAATTCTAGGATTTCTACTTCAAGAAAGCACGCTCATAACCTATAATCAATATCTAAGAAATAAAGGGAAGAAGGCGAAATTATTCAGCTTTATAATGGTACTTAGAGATTTTGTGATACCGTCCACCCGCAAAGACATTTTATAGAAGCAATGGGAAACTACTATACCTTACAAGGATGGATGACATATAGGTATCAAATAATTTACCAACTGACTCACTGAAATGCAGATTAAACTGATTGATACTAAGGGTAAACAATTAATATTAGAAGAAGTCAAAAAAAGAAACTTTCTTAATCACCTACCTGTATACATGTCGGCAATATTAATTCCTTTAATCAAAGATGAATAAACATATGACCAACTTATACATAAAGCAGAGTCATATGAAGTATCAAAGAAAGAAATTGACCCACCATACACACCAACTGGACCCCACTGACAAAATCGAAAATCAATTAATCAAGACCGAAATTAACGAAGAGACCATAATTGACATAGATCAAATTATAGTAATGGCAACAAACCCTCTTTCAAAACCAATCACAATAAATAAAAGGAATTTGATTGGGATGCCATCATAAAAAAATTGGACAATAAGACAAGAATGTAACTGATAAGAGATAAGAAATGTCTATGGTATTAGAACGTTGGATATTCTTACAAAGATTGTAAGAAGCGACAGAATAAGGTACCTTTATGAACCACAGCACAGGATCTTGCCACAACCACTACATCAAAAGTCAACAAGGATAAAATCAAGGGATGACTCCTGTTGACACAAGCAATTGACTACAATAAAGTTTATGTTATAGTAAACGACCGACCTACTCTAGCACTAATAGATCTCCAAACAAAGGGAGGAGATTTGATTAATTTTGTATTTATATACTTGTGTGAAATACCAACAAAGACTATTGAGAAAATCTCTTTAGGTACAGCCTTGAAAGGATCTAAGGCAACAATTGATAAGACATATACAATTAAATTGGATTGGATAGGATACATAAAAGAACGTACCTTCTATGTAACACACCTCAATAGCTGGGACATGATTCTTGGGGAACCTGCACTTACCAAGGTTCATGTCATAATCCCTGCAAGTCAGGAACCAGTTACTATCCAGCCTGAAAATATTGCTCATTTTCCCTTGAAAATATGGAAAGGTTCTAGAACCACCGAAAATAGAATTAGAACTGCATACCTAGAAGTAACTTGTGATATAGTTACAGACTATAGTGAACTAGATAGCTGGGACACTATTAGTGACACAGAAGATACTGACATAGAAGCAGATATTATAACTGCAGTCTCATCTATGCAAAAGCAATTTAATCCAATAATGGAATTTCCCAAATTATTTCCAAAAGAAATTCTATGGGACTTATTGCTACTCAGAAAAGTTAACTACCATATTAAACCTAAACCCAGAGCAATATAGATACCATGATGGAGACCATTATACTACCAATTCAGATAATAAATCCCTGATAAAATTACTGGAGATGAGAAGATAGGACGAATCTACTGAGCTGAAAATAACACCAACATAGTCACTATGTTCACCATCCCTAAAAGAGACAAACCAGAAGAAGCCAGATTGGTCAACGACTGTCGAGATCAAAATCTCGTAGTCGAACCAGACTACATACTACTACCTGATATTAATGAATTAATTGAACTAGTAGCGGCAAATCCCGTTTAGTCAAAATTAGACCTAGTAGATGGCTACCACAATATTAGAATTGATCTAGAATTAGAGGAATACTCTACATTTTTGATGCACTTAGGATATTATAGAAGGAGAGTCATATAATAAAGAGACTGTAATGCACTAGCTACTATGGTCCGAGCAATGCATGAAGTATTCAAGGATAAGTTCTATAAGGACTTAATAGTCTATATTGATAATATTATTATTTTTACTAAAACCTATGAATAGCATGTGGCTACACTTATGATAGTATTATAATGCTTATAAGATGAAGGTTTCTTTCTGAAAATAAGGAAATGTCAATTCTTTACTGATAGAATGAAGATTTTAAGTCATATCTTGACCTCAGATGGACTCCATATTGATTCCATAAAAAGAACAATAATATTAACCTTTCCAACTCCTAAGAGAAAGAAAGACCTCTGAGGTTTTCTTGGAATTATTAATTATCTTAGTCATTTTATTCCTGGCTTGGCATCTTATGCAAGCATACTATCGGAATTACAAGGAGAAACTAAGAAATAGAAATGGATAGACACGTATAATACAGCGTTTAAAAAAACTAAAAAAACTTGTGAATTCTCCTTATGTTTTAAAACCCTGGAATAATATATCTACCGAACCCAAATATTTAATTTGTGATACTAGTGATATAAGTCTAGGATCTTGGATTGGTCAAAGCCCCCTTACTCACATTAGACCATCATGCTTTCACTTCAGAAAATTTAATCCAGCTCAATTAAATTATCTAACCTTCCAAAAGGAATTATTAGTAATTATTGACTTATTAAAATTTTTTGAAGTGCAATTCAGAAGTCATAAATTCACTGTCTTTATAGATCATAAACTATTGGTTACCTTTCGCACTCAGAAACTTACAAACTAAAAACTCAGACATTGGTAGGACCTCCTTATAGAATTTGACTATAAAATTTAGTATATAGCAGGAAAAGAAAACTTGATAGTAGATACTTTATCACGAAAGCATAAATACCCCGATATTCCCACTACTGAGGATGATTATATTCCTACCAGTATCGACCCTCCTCCTTATCTTTATACCAACACTTTAACTTCTTCTCCATACCCATAAGATTCATCATCTATAATAGTTTCTCGTAGAGCCATCAACTTCCAGCACGTTAATTACAACTATAACAAGTGCAATAGAAGAGCCGCAGAGCTCGGACACCATATTTCGTGTCCTTACTATGAAGCCGAAGGCAAAGTAGAAGATGACTATGAGTACAAAGTACTCAGCTATAAGTTGGAAGCCTCTGATGAGCAATCCCTCACCTCTATCGACACTGAACTATTCAATGGATACTAGCCCAATAATACTAAAGGATTCAAGGAAAAACCCCTTCCATAAGCACCAACCAAGGACGAAGAAAATGAGCCCTTGACTCCTCTATTAACCCCAACTCCCATTGATATCACTCTTATTCATGCCAACTATTAACAACACAAGCGTATGCATTAGTCTGTATGTCAAGATTTTTACTGTCCCATATATAGCAGCTCTCACATGATACATAATCACGCATTTGTAGTTAAGATTGGTACTATCTGCAATACTCTGGGACATGGCAGCCTTAACTGTACCCTCATGGATTCAGTTCTTCAGAAGGAGAAGGAATTCCTTAAGAACTATTTGGACAACCTCAACATAGTTCAAGATTCTTATAAGGAAATAGTCGAATTAGTTTCTGCTCCTCCTTCTACTAACTCTCGTGAAGAAGCGCTTAACAACTACATAAGAGAAATCTGCCGAAATGCACCAATCGCACCTCAATAACTATAGAACTCCACACCAATCTCTTTTAGAAGTAATAATGATAATGTCTTCCAGACCATTGTAGTTACTACTTATTCCCAGAAGCAAGTAGCAGTCGATGACACTTCTATCATCATTCCTGCTGAATTATTCCAATCCTTTAGGCGACGTTGTGATTTCTGCAAACGACCAGGACACAATGCTACTACCTGTAAAAAGAAGAAACTCACGGTTGTTGATTTTAACCAACGAATTGAACCGACCCTCAACAGGCTTATTGATAATAAGCATATCACTAATAGTTGAGAAGACAATAAAGATTTCTTTATCACTTAATAGTTAGATCTTGGAGATGGAATGAAAGAAGCATACCAAGCGTGTATGAAGGTATACCCCATCTGGAAGGATTACTATAATGCCTCCGAATAGAGCAAGGATCATAGGATCAGAGATAGATTCTTATATGTAAGGAACATATATAGACAATGGAGATTAGTCTTGCTTAGTACTTTCAACATCAAAGGTAAGAACTATCTCGAGCTAGTAATCAATAAAGTATATGAAGCAATAGCTTATAGTAGAATTGAAAAGACTATGAAATATCTTACTGACCGATACCAATACCAGTCCTCCTCTGAGTCAGTCAAAGAGTACATCAGAAGTTGCAATACTTGTCAACAGACAAAGTATTTCAACAAACCACCTCTTGGAATTCTCACTCCTTTATATGTACCAGAAAGACCATAGTCGAATATTTCGATAGATTTCCTTAAGTTAGCTCCTGTCTTCATCAAATGTTCTCTTTTGTATCTGAATATTCCTGCTAATGAAGAACATATTATCTGTATTTCATATCTTTGGATAATTGTCGATAGACAATTAGGATTTAAGTTTCTTATCTCTATTCCTGACAATTTCATATTGGAATAATGTACCGCTTCTTTTGATATTCATGTAGTCCCGATTATGGGATATCCTTTATGTATTATTTTTGATTATGATATACTCTTTATGTTATTACACTTCCAGGACTGGGCTAAGAAGAATGGAATCAAATTGGAACTGTCTACTGCATACCACCCTTGTATAGATAGACAATCTGAGATCATGAATAAGGAAATTTTGCAAGTAGCAAGAGTATGTAAAGTCGAAGGATCTAACTGGCTATAAAAATTACCTGAGATTTAGTCGAAGATGAACTCTAGATATAATAGTGCCAGAAAAAAGTAGTCTCTTCCCCACTTTACTAGGAATTAGTACACACCAAGGAGCCTCCCTACTACCTTGTCCTATCAACGCATTTGCACTGGCAAATGAATATCATAATAATACTTCATAAGCACTTTATAATATCAAGAAAACACAAGTGACATAAATGAACAAATATCATAATATAGTTAAATTCTCAGTTGGACAATAGGTCATGTTATCCTCGGAAAATATAAATGTACCAAATGTTTCACCCAAGTTAAAACCTTGATGGTTAGGCCTTTTCTCGATCATATCTGTTAATCATACTTGAAATAATTATAGTTTGGACTTATCCCCTCAACCTAACCTTAATCTTATATATGATACCTTTCATATTTCAAAACTCAAATCATATTATTAAAATGATCATACTTAGTTCTCTAACAGATGACTTCTGGAAGCGGGACCAATTAATGATAACCGATATGAAGTTGAAAAGGTATTAGAATTCAAAACGGCACCATGATTTGGTGAATATCAATATAAGGTTAGATAGTTAGGATATACTCCAAAACATGATTCCTAGGTAAACACTAAAGATATTACTACTGAAATCCTTCAGGATTTCTGAGTCCGAGGAAGTCTGGAAGACACCTTCAAGAGACGAAATACTAAAAGAGGAAAACAAGGACCTCAGACAAAAGATAAAACTTGAGCTCTTATTCAACAAGAATAAGATCGTGTTATGAACAAATCCTCCAATGACAAATACATCAATACTAACGTACTTTAACTATCCCTTAAGATAGGATACATGGAAGCTAGGATTATAGAGCAGAATTACTGATATAGTAAAATGTGTTCAAAGTGGAGAAGTGTAATAAGAGATATTATTTCTTATTATTTTATTATTTATCTCGTATTTTCTATATTTGTCATCATTCCATAGCTGCTGAATCTAGTAGTTAGTTATTCAGTAGAACTTGCCGTCTCGTGTATACACTCAAGGATATAGTATAGCCCCGACATAGCCCCTTTTTCTATGACTTATGTATTTCCTATGACTCATATATTTCCTATGACTCATGTATTTCCTATGACTCATGTATTTCCTATGACTTATGTAGCACTATCCCATGGCAAGTGCTATATTCTATATATTCTGAACTCTCAGATATGTTGTTGAACAAGTATAAAAGGAGTACGAATTTCCCTTTGAAATCTCTTCCTCAGACTACATAGACAGACAATAACCAACTACAGATCAGTTAGTTAGCAAACAATCTAAGTAAAGATTACACCTATTAATTAACATTCCTAACGAAACTCCCCACGTCACAACTACCCTTCTGAGGCAATCCCTCAGCAGAACCAGTATATACATACATCTGTTCTAGTAGATATAGATTCTATAAATAGTACTGAATAACTACTGTCTAGTATCATTCATTATATGCCATAAGTACAGAATTAATATATTGGGTTAGAATGGTTACTGTCAAGCATCTCATCAAGAACTCAAAGGCGGACCTAGGGTGGGATACTCGTGATGTGGATTATACTATATGGCACAATGTAGTAAAGGATTATTATATACAAGACTTGATTAGAATGTGGAGTGGGGCCAGTGAGGCTTAGAAAGATACTCTAGTTATTGCTACGAGGACCCTTACAAGATTTCGGCCTAGTATCAGAGGGCGCCTTACAGTTGGTTCTGAATTTTACAAAAAGGCTCTAGAAGCTCTACTTTAGGATTGCTTAAAGAAACGATCCAAGACTGTTAAAAATCTAGCTATAAAAAGAACTCGGAACAAGGTTCATACCGAGATTGAGGATTCGGATAGGCAAGAGGAGTAGGGAAATAGTTCAAAGTAGGACACCACTGTGGCTTTCTGGATCTGTGATCTAGAAATAGAGGCACACAGCGATTATAATAGGTAGATGTAAGATATTCGAGAGCGAAGGAAATTGGAAATTATTCAGAGAAGGACACTGGATAGTATCTAGGATATAGTGAAGGCATATATCCCACCTAACTACAAAGTCTATGAAATTTTGGAGGTGCTTGAAAATCCCTCTCCTTTAAACTCCACTTTCCTAGTAGACTATATGAGTTTGAATTCTGATGTGAAGGTCATAGCTTTTTTGTGAATGTCCAAAGCTAATCTAGTACAAATCATAGTTATCCTCTATGCACTCGATAGAAGAGAAAATTCCTTGCCCATACACCCAACTACAGCCTTTTTTGCTTAAGATCATTTTGACCTACTAAATGAGTATAATAACCCTACTAAAAATTTCGACACTCTCGTGTAGGTTTCCACTAAGGTTCACAAGCATCAAATGTCGACTAAGGATCATATATTTGAGCAATGTAAGTACAAAACTAGAAAAAGGATCGAACGCCAAGAGGAACTGAAAAATACCTTAAAGGTAGAATATAAGCGTAAGTTTCCTAATATACAAATAATTAATTCAGAAGACAAAGGCTTTTGTTATCTTTATTACCTCAAAAAACCAAAATATAATACTAGTATGCAACTCATCAAAGCGCGGTAAGTAGTTAGCGTAGGGCATCGGACTACTAATTGGAATCGAATGTTTAGAATGGGAAGGTTCGTAAGTAAGGTTTAGGGAATAAATGCCCCGTAGGCCATATAGAAAGCACTGAATAGCAATAATAATGATGGAATCCATAGTGTAGCTCCCCTGCCTAAAGTCATAGTGAATAACCTTGGTGAGGATGACTGTATTAATATCTAAGGCAGAAGTGAAGCTCTTAGATACTACAAAACTAGAGAGAATATGTAAGGGGCTAATACAGCTATTGCTATAGCCATTCCTAATGCAGGGTATAAGGCTATAGCTGGTGGCATAGTGCAGCAGCAGGGCTAGCAGGAGCTAAACCTTAATGTACTGAATTTATAAATAACTATACTAAGATCTTTTGCACTCACTCCTTTAGTAACTTAAAATTCTCCTATACATCATGTCAGCTTATCCACCTCTGATATTCCATCTTTCTGATATTTCACCTCTAATAATCTATATGGTATATATAGAGTCATCTCCTACTTTACCTATAATACCTACCCTTAGGCTCCTTCATACTAAATACCAATATCTCCTTTGTCCAATCTTCTTAAAAGAATATAAAGAAGATAATAATGAACACTTCTCCCCTTCTCCCCACTTTGCTCAATCATCCCAAAGATACTATATATCAAATGGTAGATAACCTGTGAGAAATATTTATATAATATTTGACAATCAAACAGCAATCTCCTATCTAACCTCTACTATAACTATCATTCCTATTCAAGGACAATTGGGAACTTTACTAATAATGGTTTCTATAGCCTCCTAGACCCCCTTCTCATACCAAATAACTCTCTCAATGCCTTTCTTCTACAAAACAACTCCCCTGCCCAAGTGCCCTCCAACAGACCACATTGGCAGATTCTGATCTCTCCTCCTTAGATAATGACAAACAACCTATCCAGGATAGTATCCAAAAGCCTATTCGCATTGAGGGGAGATCTAGATCCATCTTTAACATTCGAGACCAATACAAGGATACTACAGCTCGAGCCACTGTCTTTGTCAGGTATTACATATTCTTCGAAAACTCAATACTCAACCCTAATAAGATTGCCCAGTTAGTGTTAGAATCGTAAGCAGATACTATATAAGAGATAGGCCAAAACCTTAAAAGTCTAAAGGTAATAGATAGTCATATAAGTGATATTTTCTGTATCATATATCAGACTACCTACTCATCTATAGAAGCTCTATAGTATCTACTCACACACTTATGCATATCTTATATACAAGTATAAGAAATGCATTATTGAAGTCTACAAGCTCAACCATCTCCCTCAAGTGGAGATCACTGATAATGTCCAAGCCTTGTTATTCCAAGACCATTTTATTTGCTACCAAGATAGTAGAGAGGTTTAATTCCTACACCTTATATTAGATTGCATACTGGATATCTCTAATATATGCTTAAATGGACTAATGACATTTTCGGACCCAAGAAGTCATGGAGATAATCTTGTGTAAATACTTTTTGAGGATCAAAATATGAGAGAACTTTGACAATAGCTTCTTTGATTCAATCAATGAAGTCTTTATGTATCTAGTAACCTCCGCAATGTACTATTATCTCAAGGGGTAGACTATTGGTATTTATAAAAAACCCCTTAAATCTTAGGAGTTTAAGTATGAGACAACTATCAGTAACTAGTCTGCTCCCAATGAACTATAACTACTCACTGACGCTTTTAGGAACCTACAAATAATTTTTAGCCACCTGGGAGACTCATAGCCCATGGATGTGTAATGTATTACTAGCAATTATTAAAGTAGATCTCTGTGAGCACTTGATTACCGCACAGCCCAAGATGGACCTAGAATTAGATTAAGCTTTGACTATTAATGATTCCTCTTGATTTGAACAAGAACTGATACAAGAACTCGCTGCTACATACTAGGCTTGTACTCTTCTATACTATCATAATCTACAAGGAATATATTGGGCAGGTAATAAACTTCAACATTCTAATGAAGTCATTTTAGAGCCTCTATTATTATCTTTGTCTAAGGATGAAGATACCCCCCCTCTTGATAATAATCAGTCTAACACTTATGACATAGACCATGATGATGCTAATGATCTAGATATCGATCATTGATAACAATTGCTTTCTTCTCTCTTAATTTCTATTGTTTTTCGGCTACTTTCTTTCTATTTACTTAATAATTGGGATTTCATGTACTACTACTTGCTTTCTTTTGTCAGCTACTTTCTTTCTTTTCACTAAATCATTGGGATTTTATGCACTACTACTTACTTTCTTTTCACTGAATAATTAGGATTTCATGGGCTGCTACTTACTTTCTTTTCATTAAATAATTGGGATTTCATATACTACTACTTACTTTCTTTTGTCAGCTACTTTCTTTCTTTTTACTAAATAATTGGAATTTCATATACTTTATTCTCTTCTCCTATGTGATAACTGCTATGCCTCATATCTAGTTTTATTATTGGGTATATGAATTCTTATTAATTTGACCTGCTTTTTTCACTTCTGTATTACCCTGAAGATTCACATTAGTTTAACTTTAAGAAAATCATATCTGAGATAATATTGTACTTTATTCAAGCCTCCCAAAGTGAAGTTATAGCTTAAGAATACTTGCCGATACCAAATGTAGAAGGTAGAAAGTCCTAGACATCCACTTCACGATTAACTCAATTACGGGCGCAATTCCATTTTTCCATTCCACCTCTAATATGATGCGCACTCATTATGAACACCCCAAAGCAGAATCACCTTATGATTGAATATACAATATAATAATAATGATATATAGCTTTTAGGAAAATATATTGATGAATATTATATTTAAGGTAGCAATTATTGTCATAAGGTAACATCTAGCCCTACCATAGGTACTTGAGCTCTTATAGAATGACCCTAGATATTCATGTGGATTCTAAGTATACTCATAGTAGTGTAGTACAAGCATTTCTAATACTTATCTATGAGAGATAAGTATATGAAATGGGTATGAACCTCGGAGTAGTATATAACTATCATAGATATTTAACACCCTTATGGCACGCCCATAGACCCTTGAGAGAGCTATGGTTTAAGTTTCATAAGTATCTAATCAATGGTTCAATAGTTACACCTAGATCAATACACTAACTATATGTATATATACTAGCTATACTAGCTGTTACTCTAAAATCTTGGCATTACCCTGAACTGAAGTTATTACCCTAAATTTTAGGAAAATAAATTGGTAAAAATAAATAAAATAATGAAGCCACAAGGGCGTACTTTAGACCAAAGTGCATCCAGTGATATTATAAGGGAGTGCGCCCTGAGCCAAGGCCAAAGATACACTTGAAATATAAAGTTCTTCGAATTTAATATTTCAAAGTTGTATCTAGGCCTATTCATCACTCTGATTCCATTTCCACAATCCACTTTATGATCGGAGTAATACTCATGGAGTTATAAGACCTTTCGTAAGGTTAATTAAATCTACGAGGAAGTTTATCTATTACTGATAACAACTCTGCGAATAATATAGGTATCGAGATGAATTAAGAGTCTATGATCTTCTATGTTTTAACGCCCCTCCAATGATAATCTATTTGGGACCCACGAGTCTCTATTAATAGAGTTATAAGCAGTTGAAAATTATTTTCAATGGACACTAGATGCTATTAAGAAAACACTACCGTAAGCTCAAATATAATGATTCTATGATACTATCGAGTATTTATTCAATAGTATTGGGGATTGGCATTATATTGGAGATAAAAGTTTCTTATCTCTGTTAAGTTATCTTGGATGTATGGAGGAATAAAAAGGGAACTTTCTATTAATGCTTTGGTTGACACTGGCGTAGAAGCCACGATTTTCAATTCTAATTTTGTTGAACAAATAATGTTGTTTTAGATTAAAAGGGAGAAAAGACTGAGATTAGAGAGCACTGATAGCTTGATTCTCAAGAGGTCTGGTATAGTGCAGGTCCAGAACCTATAGATGGAAGTCTCTGATGTAAGATCAGGGTAAAACAAAATCCTTGACCTGGTAACCGAGGTTGCATACCTCGAACCAGGTCTTCCACTCATTTTGGAGATGGATTGGATCATTGCTAATTGTGATACACTGTGAGTCACCACTTCTTATGAACTCGAGCTTAAGAGGGTATTCAAGATCGAGGAGGTTACTAATTTCACTAACTTTGATAAAGTACTTATAGAGACTCAGTATGTTGGACTTATTAAGATTGGGGAATGGAATTATCAGAAGTTCGTAAATAGAGACGTTCGTAAGGTTATAAAAATAACTGCGAGTAAGAATCTAGAGAAACTTGCTGATCGATTGCTATCTTAGTATAGAGATTTTGCAAAAATCTTTGAAAAGGAGATGCAATCTGCCCTTCCCTCTCATGGTCTACAGGACATGACAATAGAGTTAGAAGAAAGAAAAAGTCCACCATTAGGAAAGTTGTACCTCCTCTCCCTTAATAAACTGGAGCTTCTCAAAGAATACCTTGATGAGATACTCTGAACTGGCAACATTAAACTAAGCAAAAGCAGTACTGGCGCTCCTATTTTCTTCACCAAACAACCTAATGACAAGCTTTGAATAGTCGTGGACTATAGAGGTCTCAATACCATTACTAAGAAAGATAAGTATCCCCTACTACTCATAACTACTCTCATGGAACAAGTTAGCATATCATAGGTTTTCTTCAAACTCGACTTAAAACTTGGGTTTAACCTACTAAGAATAGCAGCCAGAGATAAGTAGAAGACAGTATTTAAGACCAGATATAGCTTGTACGAGTATACAGTTATACCTTTTGGACTAACTAATGCTCTATCTATCTTCCAACGATATGTTAACAATATTCTATCTGAGAGAATCGATCAAGGGATCATTGTATATATTGATTATATCCTTATATATACTTAAACTAAAGAGGAACATGTCGAGCTCGTCTATTGGATACTGCAGAAGCTAATAGAGAATAACTTTTGTGTCAATATTGAAAAGTATATGTTCTATATCTTTGAGGTAGATTTTGTGGGATTTAAGGTTAGTACTAAAGGAATACAAATAGGTCAGAAAAAAGTCAAGGACATCCTCACATAGCAAGCTCTTTGAAATATCAAAGAAGTATAGAAGTTTCTTGGTTTTGCTAATTTCTATTACCAGTTTATTAAAGGCTTTAGTAGTTTAGCTCTTCTAATTCAAACACTCACATATAATAGAGTTCCTTAGAATTAGACACAGTAGTCTCAAAAGGCCTTCGACGAACTGAAATATAGGTTCACTACAGCTCTGATACTATGCTATCATTATCCCAAATGACCAAAAATGATTGAGACAGATGCCTTTGATCTAGCAAAAGCTGATATCCTATCTCAAAAGGAACTATACAGTCCTTGGCACCTAGTTGCTTACTACTTGAAGTGCTTTATCCTAATAGAGCTTAATTATGATATCCATAATAAGGAAATAGTCATAATTGTCAATCGCTTTCAGGAATGGAGATACTTCTTGATAGGTACCCCTAAGGAGATAATAGTGTATAAGGATTACAAGAACCTAGAGTACTTTAATTCCATAAAGTTACTTAATTGAAGGCAGGCTAGATAGGTGAAAATACTAAGCCAGTTCAATTTTAGGATCATCTACCGCCCAGGTAACAAAATGGTAAGGCTAATATAGTTTTCCGTCAGGTTGATCCTGACCTCGAAGAAGGGGGGGAGAAGCAGGACCATAAGATTCATATGTTTAAACCTGATTAATTCTAACTGGCTTTAGGTGAAGAAGTACTAGTAATGTGCTGAATTATAGTAGTGAAGGCCTTACAGACAGAAAAATTAACTTGGTCAAAAGAAATCCTAGAGGCTGGCCTCATGGATGAGAAGTGGTTAGGGATTCGGAATACATTGAAATTTGGTAAGGAGTATCCTAATCTTAAATACTACAGTTTGGGAGATGATATGGTGACTTATAAAAAACGTTTGTATATTCCTGATATTAACTCTCTCAAGCTAAAGATGGCATTCCAAAGCCATGATGCTAAAGTTGCAGGATACTTCAGATATGACAAAACCCTCGAATTAATAAAACGAAATTACTACTAGCCGAAGATAGAAGATTGGGTATGTAATTATGTCCGTACATGGGATACTTACTAGTGCAACAAGACAGTGCGACACAAGAAATATTGCAAGCTCGTACCTCTTCCAATTCCCTATAGGCTATAGAAATATATTTCGATGGATTTCATTATTGATTTACCTTCAGTTGAGAAGTATAATCAAATCTGGATTATTATTGATAGGTTTACTAAGATAGTACATTTCATTCCTTTGAAGAATCGGAAGGCTAAAGAGTTAGCTGGGATATTTGTCAAGGAGGTGTGGAGACTATATAGGTTACCAAAGAGGGTTATTTTGGATAGGAACTCAATGTTTACAAGTTTATTTTGGATAGAAGTCATGTAGTTATTAGGAGTTGAGTTGGATAAGTCCTCGGCATACCACCTCTACATGGATAGTCAAACTGAACAAGTCAACCAGATCCTAAAGCATTATATATGGATATATTGCTGTTGGAATCAGGATGACTGGGTTGAGTTACTTCTATTTGCCGAGTTCTGTTATAATAATACTGTCCACTCTAGTACGAAATGAACTCCTTTCTACATAGCATATAGCCAACATCCCGAGAATAACTTCCAGAACCCAACCGAAGCCTTAATTGAAACTAACAACTCTGAGGTAGCTAAGACGGTCGAAACTCTGGATGCAATGAAAGAGGCAATAAGTGAGAATATGAAGGCAGCGCAGGCCCATATATTAAAGTACTATAATCTTAAGGTAGCAGAGAAGAAACTGATATTCAAGGTAGGAGACTGGGTTATAATCAACGCTAAGAATATTAAGACTAGGCGTCTGACTAAGAAGCTTAACTACAAGCTTCGAGGGAAGTTCAGAATCAAATGACTTATTAGTACTTACACCTATAAGTTAGAACTTCCCTTGAGTACAGGCAAAACCTATCCTATCTTCCACATCAGTCTGTTGGAACCCTACCACCTTAACATAATTGCTAGCAGATGTTCGCCAAAACCCCCTCCCGTCGATCTCGAAGAATCGGAGTACCAGATTGAGAAAGTTAAAACTAGTGAGCTTTGGAAGGGAAGAGTTATGTACTTAGTTTTCTAGAAGAGTTATAGTTCTGGTGATGACACATGGGAACCGTATGAGAACTTGAAGGATGGAGGCTCCAAAATCGTTCGGAAATTCCATTTAGATAATTCTCATAAGCCACGGGACCCTAATGTTATCTTATGAAGATTTTTCTTTTTTTCCTATTAGGCTTTAGGTTTTTTGAATTATCTTTCATACATTTTTTATTTCCTACCTGTATTTCTTATGCCATTTTCTGTCCTAGGGGTACAATGAGACGTACGCAACTATGTTTCAGTTGTCATATATGAGGACTAGTTCTCAAGCTCCATCCATAATCGTTAGTAGCAATACTGATTCTATTTGTATGATCAATTAGATTCTTGCGGACAAGACCCTTAAGGGGGGAGGCACTATCACAGGGTGATATCCAGCCCTACCATAGGTACTTGAGCTCTTATAGAACGACCCTAGATATCCATATGAACTTTAGGTACACTCATAGTAGTGTGGTGCAAGCATTTCTAATACTTATCTATGAGAAATAAGTATACGAAATGGATAT